>JBAIZL010000007.1:59185224-59225224 GCA_036971475.1 Prosapia bicincta | reverse complement strand
ATTTTGTGTCATTGTTTTTAAAGTAGTATATAAGTTTTACATGTGGTGAAACTAGATTGATGTCATTCAAGATAAAAAATCACACAAAAAAATATCTTTTATCATTATTATTATTTTTACAAATACTATTTCTACACGTACAGTTTTAGACTTCTTAAGACATAGCTGTTCTCTCATATGGTGGTGCGCGGTCGATCGATAGAAAACAAAAAAACAACTAGCCCTTTTCAAAAACATTGGTTAGTTCGTGTTGCATAAAAGGCCATTGCTAAGAAACTGCAGGCAATGCGGTCGTTTAGAAAACTGGTATTAGTAAATTTGATTAAAACTTCATGTAAATGTTTTGGTTAATATGAAAAATCAAATAAAATAATATTTATATCGGCCTTTAGATCGTGTCAAATCTACATCATTGTAATATAAATACTATACCTCATATAATGTTTGTGGAACGGTCTTTTGCTTCTACTCTTCCCCCCGTCTATGCTCGCCCTTCGAGGTCGCACGCCAGCTTACGTGTCAATATCTATAGTGATTTGTTTTTTTTTTAGTAGGGCCAAGTGCTGCAACGTATTATTAAATATAAAATTTCACAAGGTGTGTTTTAGATTATAATTTCGAGAGCTTCATCGGTTTCAATAACTCAAGGGTACATTCTAAGGTCAAACAGAACCCTATCTATGTACTTTCTTAATTTAATTAAAACAATTCTACAATAAAACTAAAATAATTCAAATGTCACTCAATAAAATTCACTATTTTTTTAAATTATAAAAATATTATAATAAAAAAAAAATTCAAAAATTCAATTTTCATGACTACATCTACGAATTTCAGTCAGGTAAAGCAGTGACCCGTCTCCGGCTAAACTCAAGCTTTAATCTGGGAAAACGGCCTTTATGTTCGGCCATCCATTAGTGGAAAAAGGTCTATACAGGAAACTAAATGTATGGAAGGTTCTCTTGGAACCGAGTAGTCCAAGAGGAAAACGTTCGAAACTGTAGACTCTGGTTAGAGAAATCATGTGAACTAGTGGCAGGCCAGTCTAGGTCTTTCAATGAACCCGTCAGGATTTTACATACTTGTTTAGTGCGGACCAAGTACCGTGCACTTGGCCTTGATAGATCGCAGTAGGCAGGACGGGAGGTAGAGGGTCAGTATAAATACTTTTCTACAAACATGACAAGAACTGTCAAGACACTGACTTGCATTATTACATAAATTCGATGATAAATTATCTTCGGTATGAAATAACAATCTTGAATTATGTGTAGACATATCAGACGCAGAAGCTGTGGATGCGTAGAACATTCTGAATATAACATGTTTTAAGAAGTGGTAGTAGACGAGAAATATCGCAAGGCCAAGTGCACAGTTCGTGCTATACCACGTGATCGATATACCAAGGGCATAAGGAGTGTCTAGGAAGTCACAAGTTAGAAGTAGGATTCGTGGGGGGTTGCGTTTCATAGGGCGAGTTTTAAGTAATTACAAGTCTGGCCTATCTTTGTACTCTACGGGACTGAAAAATAAGAGGTCTTTAATTAATTACCCTTAGTGAGGATATCTTCCAGTTTAACCATTTTTATTGTTTTAATTCACAAGCATACTGACAAAATGTCAGATGTATAAAAAACATCCGTTATTACATCTTAAACTATTACCTTAAGTTGAACATTAAATTGTTGTTTTAAAATTTAAAAAAAAATTACTTTGAGTTGAATTATTTCTATTAAATATTTACACATCTCCGTATACTTGAACTTTATAAAGAAGATACTTAAACAACAGAATTGTTGGTAGATTTAAATATTATTATGTTCAACATGTACTATAAAATATAAATGGAATTTATTATTGATTTCGGAAGACAGAAGCAACTGTGCATAGGAAGTTATAAATAAACACCTTCAGTCAAGTTGCTAAAACTCGTTCGATATTCAAATGAAGCTGGAGAATGCGCCTCGAATGGCTTACATTAGCGGAGCAGCACGAGACAGCAGTGATCCTTCGATGCACGCTCGTACATCCTTAAATTCCATAGCAATTTGAATATCAAGGCATAACGCCGCCCGACTTTCCCCGCTTGAGAACGCTACCCATTGTTTAGAACTCGTCACGAAAAGTGATCGACACCCGATTATGTGTTGCTTTGGCATTATACAACTCGGCTTTGAAAATCCATAATTCTTGCCAAATAAGATAATGGTGGCGCAATAACATTACGTTCTTGGCCAACTCTTCTTAAAGTCATTCGTTATTATCCGAGGAATTAAAATTACATAATCTTTACTTCTCCGCCAAGCGTGCACATATATTAACCTTTTTGATTCTTTCATTTTAACTCTGAACACCCAGTATAATGTATGTTAACGGAGTGACATTCTTAAGGCATGTCCAGATATTTCACCATCTGGTTTTTAGAGATGTCACCTCCCACCTGTTAATATTTGTTACTCAGTTATTCCCGGTTTTCCCTTCTATAGTCCTTTGGGTTCTCAAAATAATATCAAAACCTATCTTATATTTTCATAAAAATATAACATGAAAACTTTTGTATATTTTAACAAATATATAGGCGAACAATTGTGATTGTTAATGTCTAGGATTTAAACAATAGTTTGAACTTTTTATATAGTGTTTATATATTCCTAAAAGTTTAGATAACTTTATGAAATAAGTCAAATACTATGTTCTGTCAAACTAACGAAACAATATGGGATGGTATTATTATCAAATATTGAAGTATTACAAAACATAAAAATGTTTAAATGAACTATCAAATTATTATTTTTTTAACAAGAGGACAAATGAAGTACAGATATTAATACCATAAATAAACTAAAACAGAACAAACAAAAAAAAAATCATAAGTACTGAAATTATGTTAACTTACACTGGAGGAAGCTGAAGAAGTCGTAAGACGAAAACGTTACCTCCAAGTGTAAGTTAACAATTTAACAACCTTTAGTGAACAATAAGTCTGTTCGCAAATAATAGCAAAACTGTAAGAAGTAATTAACAACCAGCTCGTCATGAACAGCAACAAGATTTCGATATATTGGAATAGATATAAAAAAGAAATTTTCTATTTTTATACTATATATTTTTAAAAGTTTATTACATTTTGTACAAGACTTCTGTATATATAACTTTTAAATTTATTAAACTGCAAATTGGAGAGAAAAATAAAAATCTATAAAATCTCAGTAACCATATTTTTGACAGTAAATAATTAAGTAAACCTTTTCAACTGTAAAATATGATAAGTTTAAATGAATAAAATATAAGAAATAATACGAAAAATGAAAAGAATAAACCAATAGTGATCTTTTTAATACCGAATTACTAAAAGGAAAAAAGTAGTTCATTTATAGTTATTTCTTAACCTAGATAATTTGTGTACGTAAGGCCTCTACAGCCAGTTATTTGGGATTACTTAAGTAATGTTTTTGATTTATTCGAAAAAAACAGTTGAAAAACATGTTTTTCTACTTTTTCATTTTAGAATAACTCAAAAATTATTGGACTACCAAAAAACATCATACAATATTATTATTTTATTTCATACGAAATTTTATTATTTATGGATTTTAAAGTATATATTACATTTTTTAATTTTTTGGGCTGAGAATGGGCGTCGTTCACGCCCAAGGCAGCGCATATGCTAACTAAATAACTTATTATTTAAGGTATTTTATAAATACTGCCAATATTTCAAGTACATCTATGCAATTTTAAAGAATTCGTAGCGGATATGTTCAGTATTCTAACTACTTTAAATATTGCCACTTTTGAATAATCCCAAGAGATAGATTTTCAGCTCAAATGTCAGCTAATTTTCGTAAAACAGTCTAACTAGGATTCCAGTAAGACTATTAATGAAATACACGATTAGAAGGGAAAAGAGTCCAAAATAGTATAAGTAGCTTTGCGCTGGGGCAGGGAAAAAGGACAGATACAGTCAATAATAAGATTGTCAGGAGGACAAGGGTAAGGGAAACTTTAAGACGTCATCAGTTAGGTGACCATTATCTACCACAGGATAAGCCAAATACTAAGGACGACGTATGAACAGGTAAATATGGTAACAACTGAAAGTAAGTATGAAGAGAAAGGATAAACTACAAAAGTAAAAATAACGCTGAAAGAAGCAACATGAACGATCGAGTAGCACTAGACTTCTAAAAGCTCAGGGTATTCCTAGCTATACCTCATCGAGGCACCTTCTAAGACAAGAAGTTAATATCAACTCTTTGTTCCGTTCGTGTTTCCCTCCAATTTTTGCCAAACTGAAATTAGTGATGTGCAAGCATTTTTGCAGTTAAAAGATTGCTTATGTGGAAAAATTAATTAAAACAATAGCAGTTTATTAAAACTGTAAAAATGCTTTTAGAAAAAAGTACCGCTATATAACTACAAGCTCGGCTGCTTTGTCCTTGGGCACTTACGCACTACGCAGCCTGGACTGTTGCCATTCACGCCAAATATGGGAGAGAAATTAGCTGGCATTTGAAGTAAAAAGCCTTGATCCAAAAGCCTAACCCGAATGTTTAGACTTCACACCCGTTAGGGAAACAAAAGATAATTGCAAAATTGCTTTCTTCAACGCTCAGAGAAATAGTTTTTGCACCTGATGAAAGAGATATATTTAGTAATTACTCCTTTTGCACCATTATTATAACTTAGGAGAATCAGAAGAGAGCTGCCTTACTAGAGTCATACGGCATGTGGTCAACACATTACGCCTCAACTATCCATGAAAGAGAATTACGGTTAAAAATTACGTTTATTACATCAACAAATCTCGGGAAATGGCAATTTTTCAAGACACCTGTTTGTATAAAATAAGAAAATCATTTTACAAATTTTGGGTGAATATTTACTTTAAATTATTAAATATAAAAATACATTTAAAGTTATTCCCAATACTAGTGTTATTCGTAAAGATATTGTCGATTCCAACTAGTATTTGTGCTTTAAAATCACGTTGCTGATGCAAACATTACCTTTACGATACACCAATCCTCTAATGATACAACAATCCTTTGATGTAACACAAATCTTCTGATGATACATCAATCCTCTGATGATACAATCATCCTCTGATTATACACCAATCCTATGATGATACACCAATACTCTAATGATGCAATAATCCTCTAATGATACACCAATCACCTTAATTAATACACCAATACACTGATGATACACCAATCCTCTGATGATACATTGATCCTCTAATGATACATCAAACCCCTTATGATATATCAATTACGTTTAGGTGGTTGGGGATTTAAATATTATTGGGTTCGTGTCTTGTAAGTTGTTATTGTGAAATTCATCTTCTTTGACATAAGCATACTGCAAATTGGCATATGGTTAGGTTAGGTATGGTTATAAAAAAGTAAAAAAATAACATAAGCAACAATCGACGTCACCGTAACAAACTAACTATTTTGTTAATAACCAAAATTCCCCTTAAGGCACTTTGTTTCTAGATTGAAAAACACGATAAATAATAATTTATTTTAGTATACATTGTACTAAAAAGTATATTTGTAAGGGAACATTCAGTCGATATTGTTTCTTATGTTTGATTTAGTATTTTTTATTTTTTAAAACTAATTTTAAGTATCAAGCCATTGAAAATAATTTTTAAAAATTTATAATGTATTTTGAAGTAACAAATGTGAAAAATAAAATATTCAAGAAGTTAGCAATCTTAGTCGCTGTTACAGGTTTGTTCATTGCAAACACAGTGTCAACCGATTAATCTCACACATGGGAATTATCCATTTCATACGAAATAATTTAATTAATACACAACCTAGATATTACGTCATGCAAGATAATTACAGTAATAATAGTTCACGTGGTAATGTTGGTTGTCCACTTTCTAATTTACGCCCGAGAGGAAAACGTTCTGTAATTGATAACATTGGGAAAAGTTGACAGCAAAATGTTATAATGCATTTAAAGCAGATACAAACAGAAAATGGAATGAGCTGTGCGCAGAGAAAGCCCGCCTCGCCGCTACTAATGCATGACAATAATTAAAGACGAACGACGCCCCACCCACTTAAACATCGCGCAATTTGTGCGAAATTAAACTTTACTTCGACGTAGTTGCGAAACTCTTGCGCGCTCACACCATACAAGGTACTCACCATTGATATGAAGTAGAACTTTTCGAAGTCCTGCTCCTGCTGTTTGAGGGCCGGAAGGGTGCTCGCGAGGTGGGCGTGGCGCTTAAGACTGTCTTCGCCTTTGTGGCTGATCCACGATAACACCTGCAATTAAAAGCAAAAGCTATAATATGCAACTTGTTCCACTGAGAAATTATTAAAATAATTATAAAATAGACGTGTATGACACATACACACACACTCACTCACTCACACACACACACACACACACACACACACACACACACACACACACACACACACACACACACACACACACACACACACACACACACACACTCACACCCACACAAACACTCACACACACATACACACACACACACACACACACACACACACACACACACACACACACACACACACACACACACAAACACATACACACACACACACACACACACACTTACACCCACACTTACACACATTCACACACACACACATACACACACACACACACTCACACTCACACAGACACACACATACACGCGCGCGCGCACTCACGCGCTCGCACTCTCACGCACACACACACACACACACGCGCGCGCGCACTCACGCGCACGCACTCTCACGCACACGCACACACACACGCGCGCGTTCGCGCGCGCACACACACACACACACACACACACACACACACACACACAGGAGTAGAAACATTTTACGTGCAGATATAAAATCATCAAGTTAAAATAAAATCAATATGAACGACTAACAGGTAGATGGGGAAGTAACACTGCCTTCTAAACGCCTTTAATATTTACGTTTTTCTTACATTTTTATTGTTTGTAGGCTTCTAAATCCCTACAGAAAGGGATTTCTCTAATCGGTAGAGAACGTAAGAGGATATAAACTTCACATATTATTTGGCATTATACTACGTATTTACTATTATAAACTCACATTTTTAAACTAAAATTTTACTATATTTATAATCTTATTTAAAGGTTTTCATACATGATCTTGATAATTAAATATAACTTGGGCCGGTAAAAAATAAGTGCATTGAATAAACCGTAACGAATTAGATAATAGAATAATTTTACTATATTATATATATAGACATATACACATAATTAGACATACATTGTGTTTAATCGTTTTTATATAATACAGAATGTAACTTACTCTAAGAACAATAAAATTAGCTGTTGATGAAATCATACGTATTGATATTATTTATCAAGACATACGTTGTTTCTAGATATATAAGAAATTGAAATTGGTTATCATTTAAATTTAACCTCCAAATAATTTCTAAAGGAAATCGAATAGAGCTGTCATATATTTATAGTTATTCTGGTATCGGAAAAACTTGTTAGGAGAGTCTATTAACCATTATACTTCTAAATGATATAGCAAAATGTATAAAATAATATATTATATATAATAATTATTATATTATAATATTACTGTATGTTATTATTATATAATTTTTATTATATTATATATAAAATAAAATAATACAATATTCGTCACATACTTCGAAAACCGATTAAGAATATAAAGTAAATCCTTTTTTTAACAAAAAATAATAATTTTGTTTACTTTCGTGAAGTTTTTAGACATTATATTTTTTTATTGTTATGTTTTATTAAACCATTTGATGGTATTTAATTTTGTATTAAGTTTAGTGAAAAGGTTGGTAATGATTCTTGGACTATTCGGATAATATTTTCATCGTTCAATCTAATTCCTTTTTAATAATAAATAAATTATGAGAAAAGAATTATTTTAACACAGTTTTGAGCATTAATCATTTGTAACGTCATCAGCGTATAACAGTAGTTCATTTAAAAAGTTCTCCTACACATAATAAAAACCAAATTTACATTTAAAATAATTCAAAATTTACATTTAGAAAAAGCGAACTACGATAACCAAACCCACGCATTCACAATCGTCCAACTGAAGGCATATTATATTTATGCCATACCTTGTTACCACGTGTCAACTGAAGAGATAAATCGCCACGTCCATTACTTTACCACGGCAACGGCGCGGCGCTTCAAAACTAATTTAGAAATTAAAAGTAATGTCGGAGATTTGAACGCGGCGAGTAGCACAGAAGTCGCGGGATAGACAGAGATCGGTTTTACGACTCGGTCGCGACTCCTAGGCGGGTCTTGACCACCCGCGTAACAATAAATAACGTTCCACTTTGTATGTTAATGCGGTCTTCAATAGAATTATACCTCTTCTCAAACAATGGACGTAAGCGATGGCAAGGTGAAGGTTACAGCTTGACACTACGATGTGCAGAGCTCTAGATGAAAAGGAAAGGTGTGTGCAAACATGATTTGTGAGCTGGAATCCATGTTGCCTACCTTCCTTGTAATATTATCTTTGTAAAGCCTCACATGTTTCACACTTTTCTCTTTTCACACATACAGTATTAGTACGCGGTGTGATAAACGTAAATGTTTTGTGGGCAGAGATTTTGTGTTTAATAAAACACAACATTGCTGTGTTACAACAATATATAATTAAACTTGCTGGAATATTTCAAGGCCTTAAATTTTAGCTCTAAGTATAGCGTTAGAAATTGTTTAAATTGACTATATAAATTTGTCGTAATCAACACATTAAACCTTATATTTTTATTACTTCTGTTATAGTGTTTTGATAATCCTTCTCAATAAAGATTATTGTACACTCTTATTGAAGATTATTGAACACTCAATAAAGATAAAACTAGTCGTTCTATCAGATATTGTTTTGGTCCCGTATTTATTTTCTCCAAAATATGTTGAATAAATTATTAAAATTTTATGCACAGCTTGAAGCCTACAATGTTATTCAATGCATTTTACATAGGTCTGTTTAGTAACAGATTTGTTCAAGATTTCCTTCAATCTCATAGAATTTCAAATTTTATCTAATCCTATGTTAATAAATGCTAATAAAACTACGTTTATGAAAAGCTTTTGTTTCCTTACGAAACCATTTTAGTTTTTATTCAAAAAAACATAGTTTATTTGACGATACATCGTTCAGTATTTTCCTTTTTAAAGTTTACAATGTTAACGTATTTTTATCCTTTTATTATTGCAGAAATTACCAAAGTCGGGCATGGATGCAGATACTGAACACTTGTTGGAAATTGAAACGTTTTCAATAAGGAACAAATCAAAAGTTGTGACGTCATGGAGACTTTAACGTTAGGTTTTTGTGAGCGTCAATATTAAAATAGGAACAAAAATGAAATGGAATAAAAATGGCAGCGATTGAAAAATCGACAAATTAGATTGATCTGAGGAAGGTAAAGAAGAAAGGCTAAAGAAGGCAGATATGAAGCAAGATCTGTCCTTAAAAGAAAATCTAGCAACGAACAGTTAATCACACGCAGGGTTAACTCTCTTTCCTCTGATAAACGAAACTCCATGATGATGTTATTCAGGGATTTTAAATGAATATAGACAAGGATAATACTTTTACTACGTCGTATAAAATTTATTTCCAATAAAGTTTTATACTAAAATATTACTTTTACCAACTTATTAATATATTATACTAATTATTATATATATATATATATATATATATATATATATATATATATATATATATAAACATCGATGATATATATATTATATTATATAAATATATTTTAGATATAAACATATATATTATATGTGCATATACTATATATATATATATATATATATATATATATATATATATATATATATATATATATATATATATATATGTATATATATATATACATACATATATATATATATATATATATATATATATATATATATATATAATATTGCAATCCTTAGATGAATTATTTTTTCTTGTTGAATATGTATGGTGAAATAAAATAATTTTCATAAACAATAATATACGAGTATTACTTCACTTTATTGTTGATTGAAGCTTTTCGCTAATTTACATTATTAGCATTTTCAAAATTTATAAATCACTGTCCAGTTATGTGACTAGAGTAAGACTCTAATAAGACGATGAGTCTTACTCTAGTCACATACCTGGACAGTGATTTATAAATTTTGAAAATGCTAATAATGTAAATTAGCGAAAAGCTTCAATCAACAATAAGCCTAAAGTGAAGTAATACTCGTATATTCTTGTTTATCAAAATTATTTTATTTCACCATATATATATATATATATATATATATATATATATATATATATATATATATATATATATATATATATAATATACAGGTGTATACATAAAAATTTTAACATTTTATATATAATATATAAACATCGTTGTGACCTCTTGTATGATTGCTATTGCTTTGAATTTGGTTATTCGAAACCAATAAATACATTATTTAATTACTAAGCACCAAACCAGTTCTATACATTATTCTCTACAGATAAGTAACCAAATTGCTTCATAAACAACTAACGCCGCATACATCGAACAAGGTCTATATTTCTCACAAGCAATGTCTTGAATATATAATTCATCTATGTTTGGGAAACATCCATGTAAATCATTAGAACTATTAGTGGGACTGTAGGTGTGGATTAGAATGTAATTATACAGGGCATCGACCTTCCAACACACTCTGTCTATAATTTGGGCAAGTAAGCTCTTAGCCCTGTATCTAATTGGTTTCAGTAAAAGTTTACATCCGTGTCACGCTTGTAGCAACACCAGTTGGGCAAAGTACAACACCCTTACGCGCGTCGCATCATGTTGCGACCACATACAAACTAGTAGCACATATGAGAACAATGTAATGCAATATTTTTAAACATTTGAGAGTTTAATGTGTTTGGTAATTGGGAGTTTATTAAATTTGTTTAGCGTAAATAATAGGCAGTTTTACTTTACTTCCATAGAGACGCGGCTCCTGAGTTATGTATAATACAACCATAAATTTTTAGCTGTCAGTTTTCAACGGTATTGGGCTTTCGTAAAATGAATGAAATGTGGTACATTTTTATCGAAATAATCCACAAACCTACTTATGATATATATATATATATATATATATATATATATATATATATATGTATGTATAAAAACATACA
The DNA here is from genome assembly GCA_036971475.1 of Prosapia bicincta. Classification (NCBI taxonomy): domain Eukaryota; kingdom Metazoa; phylum Arthropoda; class Insecta; order Hemiptera; family Cercopidae; genus Prosapia; species Prosapia bicincta. The sequence continues at coordinate 59,213,996 of JBAIZL010000007.1, read as the reverse complement.
TAACAATTTAATGAATCTACAAACAACATATACAGAAGACATACTATTCAAAAACATAATACAAAAGACTCAAGAGAAAACGTATATGACGTCAACAATTACCAACACGACGGACCGAAGATCCGCACCAGAAAAATTGAGAAAAAGTAATCAGTGATTCGACAATGGTCAAGTGACCGAAAGGCACCTCATCACTCAAGGTAATATCATTGCACTTAATGGTGGATAAAATTACTTACAATAGTAATATATTAACTTCATATATATATATATATATATATATATATATATATATATATATATATATATATATATATGGAGGGAGAGAGAGAGAGAGAGAGAGAGAGAGAGAGAGAGAGAGAGTGAACAGAGACTAGAGGACGATTTACTTTTAAACTAAAAAAATGTATAAAATATCAATTATATAACTTTGTATATACAAATACATTTAGCTACTAAGTTATAACCTTAAGATATGCATTTAGGTATTTTAATTTGAAAGTAAACCTCCCTCTAGTCTTTATTTTTGCATAACTGAACCAAACACGGCGCCGACATAATAAGTATATTATTGTATAGTATATTATTGTATAAATTTTGAAGGGGAGACTAAAGAAGCTGACAATTTTAAATTAGCGACATATAAAGTAGACAGGCAGAGATATTGAAATTTGGTAGTTCAGAGTAAGAACTACATTGTTTGTTAAATTAACAAAATAAACAAACACAACCCCGCACACACTCTGCGTCTAAAATTAAATTATTGAATAACAGAATACAAACTGTACAGGTAATTACATATATTTCGTGCAAACAAATACATTTATTTTTTTATACATAAAGCCTAATGGGTTTGAAGGCTTTACTATGTATAGACACACAAACTCGATTGCGCTCTCACGTCTACAACTTTCCCACAAAAATACGGCAAAAAATGCGCCTAATGTAGAAGAAAGCAACAAAACCGCATTACAATAATAAAACCGGCCATCTGGATAGACTGGGCCACGTTTCACTGCCTACAAAATGATTGTTGCGTTTGGACACGTGTCAATGTATGTATGATCGTGATAAGAGTTGGGCAGAGGTATCGGGTGTCACAACTTCAGTGCGTGTCGTGGAGCCGGTTTTATGACAAACTCGATCAATCAGCTTTCTACCATGTCATGACCCGCTCGTAACTTACGCTCGGCATTATTTTATTCCAATAAGCATTTGTTTCGTTTTAAAATTACACAACCGCCTGTCAGATTATAATTTCAGTTCATTGGTTGCAATTAAACGCAATGTGTAAATGTATACGTAATGAAAAATTTAAGTGATAGGTCGTTTTTGCCTGTATGATCTAACCTGTTTTGTAGGCACGGGCTAGTTCGGACATGTCTTATCACTTGCAGTTGTTTCCCTAACACTTCTAGCATTACAACTAAGAAAATAAACGTCTTACCCTAATTATAATTTCCAAATTCTATGAAATATTTGAAAAGTGCGTAAAAATATTAAAAAAAGTGCGATACAATCAATGACATAATGTGTTAAATTAATGAATATTATCGTTAATAAATAGACTACACGTATTATCCTGTTTATTTTACAAAATTGTCATATTTGGTATCGTTCTTCTTATATTTACCCTTACTTTTTAAGTACTTCATAAAAATTTGGAAATTGTAATTACTTACTTCTTACTTCTTAACTTTGAAATTGTAATTAGGGTAAGAGAGTTATTTTACGTAGTGGGGATGCTAGTAGGTGGTCATCAAGACAACAGCTACGAGGGAGGTTGAAAGTGATAAAGCACGTCCGTGGCAGCCCGGGTCTATAAGACAGGTTCGATTATAAAGACTATAATGCTCTCAGAAGATAGGACATAGCGTGTTATAAAGACTATAATGCTCTCAGAAGATAGGACATAGCGTGTTATAAAGACTATAATGCTCTCAGAAGATAGGACATAGCGTGTTATAAAGACTATAATGCTCTCAGAAGGTAGACATAGCGTGTTATAAAGACTATAATGCTCTCAGAAGATAGGACATAGCGTGTTATAAAGACTATAATGCTCTCACAAGATAGGACATAGCGTGTTATAAAGACTATAATGCTCTCAGAAGATAGGACATAGCGTGTTATAAAGACTATAATGCTCTCAGAAGATAGGACCTAGCGTGTTATAAAGACTATAATGCTCTCAGAAGATAAGGACATAACGTGTAAAAATAAAAATTTCATCCATATAAATCTTGAATGACATAAAATTTATAGAAGTATTTTCTCAAGTACTAACTCTAAAACGGTTGTCCATATTAGGCTCATAGTATCGGTTATAATAATGGTCGACGCAAAAACCATTTATAAAAACATCATACAATTCCATCCTTCGTCAATGTGAAGTCTCAAAGTGAGAATCATACTCTTACAAGTTTACTAATAACAGTTTCGGCAGCGATGTAGCCATCATCAGTGCCTGGGCTTACAATAACTAATTTTATCTTGAAATCAGTTTAAATTAAAATCCTGTATGTTTTAAATTACATTTAAAGTCAAGAAAAAATAAACTGAGATTTTTTATGTCTCTAGAAAACGTTTTATAAAAATGACATTTTCTTTACAAATACGCAAGTTATAAATATTTATTAGAGAGAGACTAGTGTAATTAATCTGTTTATCGTTTATCTTCCAGAATATTAGAACTAAGTACAGGTCATGAAGCATGTCTCTACCTCAATATTTTAATTCAATTTTTTAACTTGAATGGTGGAAATTTTAGTAAATATTGTCAAAGACGTGTTCGGTCCCGTCTTTTTTTTTATATTAATATAATATACTTAAAAATACATTCTAAATATGGAAAAAGTAAAACGTTTATGATTGTACTAGTCAATCACCATCACTGTCAAATTTCTCAATAAGTTTAACAAAACTTTACTTTAGTTACAATATAAGTTCATGCAAGCCATAAAATTACTACAAAGTGATTCAGGTTTTTCACTATTATTGGTTTAAAGCATTTATAATAACTTGCGTCTTGTTTAATATGTATTCTAACTAACGCCAATAAACATAGAGAAATTAAATGTATAAAACAACTGTGACGTAATGTTTAATTTAAATAAATGAAACCACCATCCCACAAATAACTTTTTCCTCTTTCGTATTTTTATTGTAAATTACCTCTGAGGATGTTAGCTATGCAATCGAAATGTACATAAGGTTTTAAAGGTAAAAGTTATTTGTGGTATTGAGGTTTGATTTATTTAAATTAGAGAAATTACGTTAATCGGATGCTGTGTTCATGCTAAGCAAAATTTGTGATTAAATCAAAAGGATCAAGTTGTAGCCTAAAAAAAGGTTTACTACGAAGAAACGAGCTTGTGAAAAAATCGATTTTTACTGGAAGAATTTTAATAAAATATATTTATTGCTATGATTTAGAGTTTGCCATTACTGGTAGAAAGTAGAATTTTATGTCAAGCACGTCAGCACAAACAATACAAATATCAGAGTTCACTTAAGTTATTTGCCTTTACCATTGCTTTGTTGAGTCCAATGTAATTAGTAAATTAGTAAACGCTCTCACGGTGCCGCGAATGTCGCCAATGGAAACACAAAAACGCCGTTAACTAGTGTTTCTCCATAGCACAGCACAGGTAGACACACCCACCAACACACCTTGCTGGTTAACACTCACGATGTCAATGACCTACATAAACAGCTGTTTACTTATTGCTTCAAGTTTGCCGGCGCACATACACATACAACACAGTCGCCACGTAGCCTGACTGAAACTGAAATTTGCACTCCAGTGAAGCGACACGTCTTGGTCGAAAATGAAATTAGGTGTTCAGTTAGGCGGCCTGCTGACCTTGATTTACTCTCCCCCGCGACCGCTCGAGTTCCCTTTCATTGTTTCCGTTATCTAAAGCACCAGTATGGAACTCTTCTTCAACAATGCAACAATAGCTTTCCATATTTTTCATTTATTGTTTACTTGAAGGTTCTACATTGTTGTGTTTGTTCAAGGGAACAAAAACAAAGGTGTGTTGTGTACGTTAATTGAATTTCATAAACTGGTCAAATTTATTTTTGCTTTCTCATTTGAAGTATTTATTGGAGCCAAGTTCGAATTTGGACAGTTACGAGTTATTTATCAACAATACTTATAATATCTTCGTAAATAGAAGTCAACTCATTAAAAACGTGCGAAAAGGTAATATTTTTTAAACCATTAAATGGATTTAAAAATTGTAAATCCTACACAGCAATAAATACAATACGTTCTGGCGATATCAGTGGAAAACAAATAAAAAAGTTTTAAATGAAATGTTTTATTATTAAAGAAATTAATTATTACAATAGGAAAAAATAATAAAATCTATGATCATCCTAAAACAAAAATCCGAAATAATTATCTATAAACATTTTGTTTGTATACAAATATAAATCGTTGTAAACTTATAACAAATGCCTTTTTACCCCCACTCGTATTTTTGTTATGATCTATTGTGCTTGAAAGTAGGTACGTTATCATGGCTGTCATTACTATTATAAAAATCTAAAACGTTAAAAACATTATTTTATTTATTATTTAATTAATTGTTTTATTAAATAGTAATATTTCATTAATTACATTATAATATACGAAAAATAATGAGGTTTATTTCGTCCAATTTTAAGCCAAAAAAATGAATTTAATTCCGTCCTTTATCTAGTTAGTTATACACCTTTGCTCGACGTCTTTACTCAGCATTTTTTATAATAGACATCAGAGATATTTAATAATATGTCCAAACATATCAATAGTTTAAAAAATCAATTTGGTTAGCGCAATACTAAAATTTGCACAAGGATCTAGGTACGGGAAGAGAGATAAAACTCACACGATTTTACGTAAAAAGAGAAACAACAGTCTATGATTAAAATGTCTGATTTGAAATATTTTCCCAATTGTTTATGATTATATTATAGATGAAATTTAAAAACTGTTATTTGTTGTATACGATAAAATACAGGACAATTAGTTACGTGCTAAAGCATTATTGTTGGATTGATTCATTACTGCATATAACGATTTTAATATAATTAATTTTACTGATTTTTCCAACTTAATTTTATAACAATGTACTTTACTTTACGACTTATTGTCAAAGTTATTGTGTTTTAAAATGTGAATGTATGTATTATGGATAGCAATTAAAATAAATTTCTAGCCCCTCAAGAGAATTAGAACTATATTGTCGCGAATGAGGGAAAACAACTCCTGTAAGGGCAAGGCCGCGTCACGGATGTAACCCTACTCTCCGGGATTATAAAATAGTGTCTACTCATTTCTCTCTTGTAAAATGAAGGATAAATAAAGATAGACGATGCAAGGAAAAAACATAATTTTCTTATGGTAGGGGAATGAATGTAAAATTAGGTCATCTCATGGGCAGGCTCTCTTACCTAAAGTAAACGAGTTCTCGTCGGGACCATATTAAACACATTTTATTCACTACCTTTGGTTATTTAAACTGGAAAGTAGGATAAAATTAGTCTATAAATATTCTCAAATAATTATTCTCTAACTTTAGAAATACCTGGCGTTAAAGTCTCCAAAGCATTGGTGACGTTGAAACAGGACATTCTCTAAAAAAAACCTGAATTCCTAAATACTTTAAAAGCGATGAGAGCAGAATAGGTAGAATTTTTATACAGCGCATTAACGACGGCGGCGTAAGAAGATACGACCGGTAAAATCGGGGTCTAATACATCTAAAGTCAATATCACAGTCTGACCTGAGCCATATGTTTGAATGAATACAAGTCTCCTTTAATTGCCTGGGGTCCCGACCCGCAACCCGCAGGACACAATAGCCGGCATTCCTCTGCAACAGGTGAACACCCGAACAGAACATTGACCCTTCCACTTCATTAATTACTCAAATAATGAAAACCCACAATAAAGAGCAATTACAAGCACCATTATCCCTAAACAATGTAGGGAATCCCAGGAATTCCGCTTATTTGATACCATTATTTAGACTTCTGGGCTATGTGAAAATGAAAATATTTAGAAACAGAGTAGGAAATATTTTAGAGAAGTTAAACAGAAACTTAATAGTTTTAATAGCAAAATATACGTTTCCCCCCTATAGTTCTCACTTTATTTACTGAAATTTGTAACAAATAACTTGTTTGGAATAAAAAAGAAAAACAACTTCTAATAGGTTACGTTGTAAGCTCGTAGACTAACCTCTCAGCATAGCTAGATATCAAAATTTCAAGAGGTTGGAAATCAGAATTTAGTAATTCGAAATGAAGCTATATAATATTTTCGAAAATGTAAAATTAAATATAATTCGATAGTAGAACAGTGCATTGGAGTATAGAATATAAAGTGACAAATAGAGACGCATCCTTCAAAGGAAGGATTGTTTCTCTTGCTGAGCAATTGACTTCAGGTAAAAGGGCGGAAGGAATCATCCTTAAATGTGATATATAAAAAAATTATGGAAGAACTGAAGAGATTAAAAAAATTTAGTTCTTGCACTTGGAGGAGTCCCGACGAAAAAACAACGAAATGGTTTCGTAAATTTTTTGACGACATTCGCCGAAAATATGAATTTATACAGTTTCAACTATTACATAGTTTAAATTTTAAGCTCAAAATCAAACGTTTCATGCTAGGAAATGTTAACATTCAAGTTAGATATGTCAATAGATTTATTTTATTATTAACTACAATAAATATTAGTCTTTATTAAATACGTTCCTCAAATAAAGGTGTAGATTTAATACATTTTGTATCCAATTTTTACATTTTTCGTTGAGGAATATATTTAATAAAGACTAATTTTTATTGTAGTCAATAATAAAATAATGTGGGTAACAAAAATATTTATTACATGTTTACTGAATGCAATTTTTTCAAATTGTTTTCAATTTTACACATTCAATTCAAATCAATTCTTTAAAAAGTATAAGACGGGCCTAAAACTGTTTTCTTTTAAAACATTGGATAACAAAATACACAACTTATTAATATCATTATAAATATTATTTGTGATAACAATTTTGTAAATGAGAATAATTTTAAAGAGTTTTGTATTATGTTTAATGTAATATGAATTTTATAAATTGTAAGCTATGCTGTATATTGGTTTCAAAAACGAGCTTTTGAAAAGGAATTTCGGAAAGAAGTTCGAAACGTAGAGTGTTAAGAAAAGCATGAATTAATTGTCTGTAATATTATTAGCCTATATAAAAAATATTATCGTTATATTGAATTATTTGCCATAAGATTTATCAAAGTAAAAAATATAATATATTTATTACCTAATTAAAACTATTAATTAAATTAATAATCTACGTAGCCTATTATAGCACACAAACGTAAATAATGTTTCACAACATAACCTATAAGACAAAATCAGCTGTTACAAGATCATATGTTATCATTTAATACACTTGAGTCACCTGACAGGAATATATGCTGTAAGGTTTGCGTTTCAGAAAAAGCGTGACGCGAAAGCAGTGATTTAATTTTACGTTTTGTTCACCCCGCGTAAAGAAGTAATCACTTTAAAAATATTTTGCATATCTATAACTTTGTATTTAGTAATAAGATATAAGAACATTCTTATCATTGGGACAAATTTCTTTCTTATTGCGAAATTTCAACTTCCTTCGCCACTTTCAAGTTAATCCTAGATCCCCTACTAATATTAATAGAAATATTAAGCTTCATCTCGCTATTGGTGTGCGTGTAATATACAACAGGGCGTATATATAACAGGGCGCATATATAACAGGGCGCATATATAACAGGGCGCATATATAACAGGGCGCATATATAACAGGGCGCATATATAACAGGGCGCATATATAACAGGGCGCATATATAACAGGGCGCATATATAACAGGGCGCATATATAACAGGGCGCATATATAACAGGGCGCATATATAACAGGGCGCATATATAACAGGGCGCATATATAACAGGGCGCATATATAACAGGGCGCATATATAACAGGGTGCATATATAATAGGGCGCATATATAACAGGGCGCATATATAACAGGGCGCATATATAACAGGGCGCATATATAACAGGGCGCATATATAACAGGGCGCATATATAACAGGGCGCATATATAACAGGGCGCATATATAACAGGGCGCATATATAACAGGGCGCATATATAACAGGGCGCATATATAACAGGGCGCATATATAACAGGGCGCATATATAACAGGGCGCATATATAACAGGGCGCATATATAACAGGGCGCATATATAACAGGGCTCATATAAAACAGGGCGCATATATAACAGGGCGTATATATAACAGGGCGCATATATAACAGGGCGCATATAAAACAGGGCGCATATATAACAGGGCGCATATATAACAGGGCGCATATATAACAGGGCGCATATATAACAGGGCGCATATATAACAGGGCGCATATATAACAGGGCGCATATATAACAGGGCGTATATATAACAGGGCGTATATATAACAGGGCGCATATATAACAGGGCGCATATATAACAGGGCGTATATATAACAGGGCGTATATATAACAGGGCGCATATATAACAGGGCGTATATATAACAGGGCGTATATATAACAGGGCGTATATATAACAGGGCGCATATATAACAGGGCGTATATATAACAGGGCGCATATATAACAGGGCGTATATATAACAGGGCGTATATATAACAGGGCGCATATATAACAGGGCGCATATATAACAGGGCGCATATATAACAGGGCGTATATATAACAGGGCGTATATATAACAGGGCGCATATATAACAGAGCGCATATATAACAGGGCGTATATATAACAGGGCGTATATATAACAGGGCGCATATATAACAGGGCGCATATATAACAGGGCGCATATATAACAGGGCGTATATATAACAGGGCGTATATATAACAGGGCGCATATATAACAGGGCGTATATATAACAGGGCGTATATATAACAGGGCGTATATATAACAGGGCGCATATATAACAGGGCGTATATATAACAGGGCGTATATATAACAGGGCGTATATATAACAGGGCGCATATATAACAGGGCGTATATATAACAGGGCGCATATATAACAGGGCGTATATATAACAGGGCGTATATATAACAGGGCGCATATATAACAGGGCGCATATATAACAGGGCGTATATATAACAGGGCGTATATATAACAGGGCGTATATATAACAGGGCGCATATATAACAGGGCGTATATATAACAGGGCGCATATATAACAGGGCGCATATATAACAGGGCGCATATATAACAGGGCGTATATATAACAGGGCGTATATATAACAGGGCGCATATATAACAGGGCGCATATATAACAGGGCGTATATATAACAGGGCGTATATATAACAGGGCGCATATATAACAGGGCGCATATATAACAGGGCGTATATATAACAGGGCGTATATATAACAGGGCGCATATATAACAGGGCGCATATATAACAGGGCGCATATATAACAGGACGCGCTGTAAATAAACAAATTGTAGGAAAGGTTCCAACTTCGTTCTTTACTATTTACAAACTTTTTGTCGTTTTAATGCGTCCTGGATTTCAGGTCCACTATCCTCGGATGTGCAAAGGTTATAACCCGTTACTGCCGGGTATGTTAACGTACTTCCAGGAGTGTTGAAACAAGATAAATCAGATAAATATTGTCAAAAAATGGTATAAAATGAATTAATATCTGTTAAAGAAGTTAAAGGTATATTTAGTTTTATAGTAAAATTTATAAAATTATTTTCCAGGGAAGACATTGGAGGCTCAACATCGCTCGATCAGGGACATTTTGGTTTAAGACAAGTGGGGTCGGCTGTACTGCCATGTTTCCCAGTGAACGTGTCAACGCACCGTCTCTGGCAACTCTATGGCCTTCTGTTAGAAATGGCACCATCTCAGTTCAGTTCTCCCAACCTGCCGACTTCCAAATGTCTAACTTTAAATCGTCTAAACAATCAGACACTCTTGCAACACAGCATGTTCTGCAAAGGCAGGAGGTGAATGGGTCTTGCGAGACGTTAAACTTGACCTTTTTTTTATTATCTAACATTAAAGAAGGAATTTGATTCTAAGCAATTCGCTACGTCTTGGGTAAAGTAAAAGTTTCTTCCGCATTTTACTATCCATTGCAAGTCTTCCAGTGTTCACTTTCTCACGCAGCAAATTCCAAGAGTCATTAATCTCTTTAGGTTTTGGTTTGGTTAAAAAACATTCTTCGGAATGTCCGACTGCCTTGATAAACAGGAGATTACTGCTTGCGGTCGTATGTAGTTTTAAGGATTATCCAGTATGACTATGTCATTTGGAGAGATAGAAGTTTGTGAATATGTATAGAATCTAGGAAGAGTCATAGAACTCTTGTGTCAGTAAAGGATGTAGCGGGGGATATGACATCAAGTATTCATGAGATCGCGCTACTGAATTAGACCTATTCCCTGTCTGGCTCATAAAGAGAAGTCTACTCATAACATGTCTTAGTAAGTAGAAAGATAAGGAAGGGTAGATAGATTAGACCTATTCCCTGTCTGGCTCATAAAGAGAAGTCTACTCATAACATGTCTTAGTAAGTAGAAAGATAAGGGAGGGTAGATAGATTAGACCTATTCCCTGTCTGGCTCATAAAGAGAAGTCTACTCATAACATGTCTTAGTAAGTAGAAAGATAAGGAAGGGTAGATAGATTAGACCTATTCCCTGTCTGGCTCATAAAGAGAAGTCTACTCATAACATGTCTTAATAAGTAGAAAGATAAGAGGGTAGATAGACTAGACCTATTCCCTGTCTGGCTCATAAAAAGAAGTCTACTCATAACATGTCTTAGTAAGTAGAAAGATAAGGAAGGGTAGATAAATTAGACCTATTCCCTGTCTGGCTCATAAAAAGAAGTCTACTCATAACATGTTTAGTAAGTAGAAAAATAAGGGAGGGTAGATACATTAGAAGTATTCCCTGTCTGGCTCACAAAGAGAAGTCTACTCATAACATGTCTTAGTAAGTAGAAAGATAAGGGAGGGTAGATAGCTTAGACCTATTCCTTGTCTGGCTCATAAAAAGAGGTCTACTTATAACATGTCTTAGTAAGTAGAATGATAAGGGAGGGTAGATAGACTAGACCTACTCCCTGTCTGGCTCATAAAGAGAAGTCTACTCATAACATGTCTTAGTAAGTAGAAAGATAAGGGAGGGTAGATAGACTAGACCTATTTCCTGTCTGGCTCATAAAGAGAAGTCTACTCATAACATCTCTTAGTAAGTAGAAAGATAAGAAAGAGTAGATAAATTAGACCTATTCCCCGTCTGGCTCATAAAAAGATGTTTACTCACAACATTTCTTAGTAAGTAAAAAGGTAGGGGCGGGTAGATAGATTATAAAAAGAGGTCTACTCATAACATCTCTTAGTAAGTAGAAAGATAAGGAAGGGTAGGGGTAGGAAGGCCGCAAGTATGCAGGCTTACGTATCTGAGGTAGAACTACTGTGTATCGGGGTCGTAGAGAAGTGTCTATCTGTTAAAGCCCTACGGAAAAATAAAAGAAAAGTTAAATAAAATTAGTTAGATCTAAGGTAGGGAAAAATATTCCTGGTACACTGCCCCTTATCTCTGGTAATCTGATGCTAGGAATAAGTGAAATTATCGGCATCGCATGGGCATAGTAGCTTCTGAAGTAGTCCTTGTGGTCAAACAGGGTAAAGAGAGGTAACTACCTGTTACCCGCCTCGAAATTACAAACATAATCTTAGAGAATGAAAAAATAACTGGACAAAGAATGCGTTAAACACTCTAATTTATGCTTATTTAAGCATTCATATAATCTATCGTTTGTTTTCAGTAAATACTTGATTCAAGCGATACTTGATATAGGCGATACTTGATACTTGCAATTAGAACTGTGTTGCAAATGAACTGTTAATGAGTGGGGTTTTGAAGTTAGTAATGCATGAGGTAACGTGTATTGAGGAGGGCTACCGACAAAGAAGAGAGAGAGCCTGCTGGCACATTACGCACAGTCGGTGAGTCTCAAACAACGACTATCGGTAGAAAAAACAAGTGAAAACGACCGAAGAAAGTCGGAAACTTTTATATTAGGTTTGCACAGCCGATTTTTTTTCGTTCGACATAGGAAACCTTCGGAATGCTGTTAATTGTGTGGATGTTGAAAGCGGATCAAAGCCAAGAGAATCCAGAAGTGTTTGTCTATGGGAGGGTCCGACGCCGGTACCAGATAGGTAAAGGAATTTATTATCTCGGCGCACTGTGGCCGCTTCGAAATAAATATAGCTGAACTTGTAAACAAGTCTGTAAGTAAACACCTTGAAACTAACGAGAACTCTGTTTTGCATCAATAGAATTTCTCTAAATTGTTGGTTGTGTTTGTTTCATCGAACTTTTATTTATCAATCAATCACAAATTAAGCGTATAAATACCGTGGTGTTGCTTATACAAAACTTTTATTAGGAGAGAAGTTTCCTTCCGGGATACAAAATAGGCCACCCAGCCATACCAGTGGGTTTCTACATCACTAGTAGTGTACGTGATTCCACCATTCAGAAAGTAACATTATTTTAAGACGTGTATACGTTTTACGTTCGTCCTTTCAACTCTCCCAAGTTTTCACTAAACAAATTAGCATTAGACAAGTTTGTTAACCAGAGAATTCCATTTGGGAACAGAATTGTTGCGATCTTTTAAAATCGTAAACACAACCACTTATGCAAATACAACGTCAGATATATTTATGGTTTTAACAGACATATATGTTTAAATAAATAAATTACATTGAATGCATATTATGCATATAATATATAAACATAGTACACATATCACTAATATTCCGAAATGAAAAGGGACAAAAACGAAGAGAATAGAAAGAAAATGTTTAGAAAAATTAATTGGCTTAAAGAGAAACATTATTTAGATTAACTGATAGACGTATGCTGTAAGAAAAACGGGGAAAGTAATAAAACTGGAATTAAAACTAGTAGAATAGACGAGGAAAAAATAAAACAAAGGTTTAGCAGGAGAAAGACAGAAGGAAATGGGAAAGAAATAATATAATAGAAAACATCTAGCAGTGAGTAAATGTGTGCAAAATAGACAAAGAAACCTAAGATTTAAAATTGCTCTGGAAAAGAGTACTGTGGAGAGGGTAATGTTGAAGAAACAATGTTGGTGATAAAACAATAATAAAAAACAAATATAATGTGTACAATATAATTTTTAAGCAATGGTTTAAAACATATTTTCTTATAACAATAATATTTCTTTTTAATAAATAAATTTTAAAGAAACGCTTTTCAAGCTATTAGTGACAGAAAAATATTTGCATACTGTGGGAATTTAGTCCATGTTTGGTTACTAGTAAGTGGAATATACATAAAGTTTTAGCTCTGATATTCGATTTAGTTATCTATTTGTATTTTTTTAAAAACAAATTCTATCAGGGTTGCAATGAGTTGGTTTTGAACGTCTCCTTTAAAGGATTATAAAAGTAATTAATTTAAATAAGCTAAAAATTATATTAAATTTGCTACTTGTTTAAAAATATTTAAAACTAGTATAAAACTAAGAAAACGAGTAAACCATAAGCTGGTAGTCATATGGATCTTTTCTATAAAAATGAAGCAAAAACTGTGAGTGTAAAAAACTAGAATGTGAGTAGCTTCCTATGGGGATGATTGCATATTTGAGAAATAAAATGTCCGAATTGTTCGTAAACTGACTAAATACGGACTTTTTATTTTTACAGTTATCTGCAAAACCTGTCATTGTCACTCTACCTTTCGCAGAACCTCCATCAATCATAGATTTCTTTGAGCTCTTAGATATGGGCTGTACAAATCTATGGGAAATTTGCGACAATGAAGGCTCGTAACGAACCTTAACGCCTTGTAGGTTCAATTTTCTTTGTAGATTTGTAGTTGTGAAAATGAAAATTTAATTGCTTCCAAGATCTTGGTAAGTCGTTCAGCTGATTTTCTAAATAAATACAAAAATTACCACATATACAGAATAAATGTTCATTGATTGCTCTTTAAATCTGAAACGTATTTTAATTATTAATATTTTTCATTTTTTATTTTCGTGTGTATAAGTTTAATCGTTAGAATGGCGTAAATTACATTTAATTTTTAAAACCTTGTCTTCGATAAAAGAATTTGCTCTCTGCCCTCTTGGAATCCCCTGAAAGGACTTCATGATAGTCCACTGATATTTTAATTTGAGTTGTTTGTATGATAAATAAATAAAACCTCCTAAACTACAAAAACACTTTATTTATGTAATGATATACATTTCGACTGTAAAGCAATCATCTGAGAGGAAATTACTACAAGTCAAACTCCTCAAAACTAACGAGAATTAGTCTTGTAGTAATTTCCTTTGAAGATGATCGCTTTACAATCGAAATGTACTCTCAGGACATAAATAAGTTTTTATTTATCTATAAAAAAGTATCTGCTCTAAGTTATCACGGTTTGTGTGATGATAAATTTATATAAACTCGGTTTTAGCATAGTTAGAACTATAATCTTAAGAATGTAGGCTCTATAAAGTTGCCTAATGCATACACAAATATTCACTGTCCATATTCTATACAACTTTCGTGAACAGATATACAACTCAATATCTAAATTGCAATAAAACATATTTTCACTAATGTCAGTCTCGCCCCTTATATATATATATATATATATATATATATATATATATATATATATGCATATGTTTTTGTTAGAAAAAGTGTTGTCTTCACCCATTTTTAATTAGGTTTGTAATAGAAATAAACGTATTTGTTGATTCCACGAGCTACTAGCTTTCACTAAACACTTGTAAATATTGACAAATTTGCTTATAGTAGCATTTACTTATATTTGTTGAGGACGGCCGTTTCGGGACATGTGTCCCATTGTCAACTCAGACCGTCCGACAATGGGACACATCTTCCGAAACGGCCGTCCTCAACAAATATAAGGACGGTCTGAGTTGACAATGGGACACATATCCCGAAACAGCCGTCCTCAACAAATTTAACTAAGTACTACTATAGGCAAGTTTGTAAATATTTACAAGTGTTTAGTGAAATAAACGGTTGAAAAACATTAAACATCCGCTTTAATGTGCGGTTCTAGCGTTAAAAATATAATAATAATAAACATATAATAAGATATATTATTATTAACAATGTAGCTATTCTTTTAAAAAAATATTAAATTTAGTTCCAGCATCGTAGCACCATAAAGAAGCAGACGAGTTTTATTTACTCGCATTTATTTATAATTGTTTTAAAATCAGGCAAATATTTTAAAAACTAAACATTCCAAAGAATTTGTTTAACCTTTAAACCTAAACTTATTGTCCCATAGCATTTACCCATTCCAAGGAAAAAGCCAGGATATGTTATTTGTAAGCTAAATGCTTTACCACCTACACCATGACTACAATGAATGATTTAAGAAACAGTTATATTTATATATTCGAGAATAGAGTCCTTCAACAATACAAACTAATTGTACTACACGATCCCACACACGCTTGTAGAATCTGAATCACATGTAATGAACGACTGACGGTTTTTGTGTTTGAGAATAACGCCACCGACAGGAACAAAGCCGCAGATAAGAAGCATCCGTTATGATAATGCACAGACATGTACTTACAGGTACAAAATGCATCTGTGGCTGGAAAACAAGCTCTGGAAAGGCCGATTAGTGAGGTTCGAGTATTGGCAAGCGTGGAGGGATTGCACTGGAGCGTATTAAACATCAACTGGACTTAAACTAGATTTACAAGCTGGATTTGACATTTAATAATAATGCAAACCGGTTAACTTGCTGTGTTGTACAATTTCAGATGAATTACAATAAGTCTGCTTTTAGTATTAATAAGGTTTCGTTTTAGAAATTTAATAAGCCGTCTAGAAACAAATGAAATTTTACGTAGCTAATTTGTAAAAGCACTTAAAGTATTTAAAGTAGGGAAATGAAACAAGAGTTATAGTGGTCACAACTACTACTATAAATGACAGATTTAAGGTAAATATTGATCAGCTGGTTAGTTTGCAAGTGTGTGCGTTTTCTTAGCCTTGCCTTACACATTACACCTTTCTTTACACTTTGTCCTATAAGGGAGGTGTAACGGGTAGACAGGTCCTTATTTTGCTTATTATAAGGTTTCATTTCCCTACTTGATTCTTCCTCTAATCACAATAGTTTATTTATTACTTGTTGGTGATAATATAAATACTGTCTGATCGCCTAGAAACTTCTACGCCTAAAAAATAATAATTGTTTTACACAGACCTAGGTATTCGTTTGAAAAGCAAACGACAAACACACTTCCGGCTTGCCACTTATATTATTCTGACTTATTTTAAAATGTGTTCTATAAAATCGTAGTTTAAGGAATGCCCAAAAGTAAAAAGTTTGTTTTGTGCATGGAACAGTAATTTCAAATAGTTATAATTCCGTGTCTGAAAACCTAGATACTAAAAAACATTCTTACACGTCAACGTGTGTGTGCGAGCGCGCGCGCACGCCAATATAATTAAATATACTTACATTTATTTAATTTTAATTATCTGAATGAATGAAGAACACGAGAAATTAATAATAAATCAAAACCCAGATAAGCAGTAGACGTTAAAAAAAAGACAGGCCACGTGTAAGGTGAAAACTAATGACGCCTTTTATCTTTCCGGTAAGAATTATTATGTTTCTCATTTTTCTTGAAGCCATTGTTGCTGCTAAGCCGACAGTGGGCGTACGCTGGTTGCTAAGTAAGAGACCACAGTGGCCCCGAGGTTACTACCTTGTTACGGTTATCTATGGTGCATATCTTTAAATAAGACAATACTAGTCGAAAGTCTAAGGTGGAGCCCGCAGCACCTAGCTTACACCGCCCTAGTTCCGGTAGTCGGGGGGGGAGGAGGGGTTGAGTGGAATTGATTTGAGAACTAGTTCCTCAGGATTTCATCTTTACTTGTGCTCTTATTGCAGCTTGTATTTACGAGATCTGTGACCTATATTTACAATAAATGTAATACGAAGAAAGTTGTTATTGTTTTAGAGATAATATCGCAAACGTTTCGTTGCTTAAACGATGAACTCTCGTCACCATTAAAGAAACCTTTAGTCAATTGTGAACAGTGTAGCTTTCGGTAAAACTGGCATCAATTACTTTTGCACGAATGTACTTTGGTAATATTAGCATATAGACTCCAGGTGTTGGTAAGAATAATATGCAAATAATTATATTGTGATCCTTTGTAGGCCTTAATTATGTCAAAAGCAGAAGCACTCATAACAACTTCTACTGTTGCAGGTACAAGTTAAATTGTACTGTATCATATGTTCAACTAGACTATAGTTTCGCCAAAGTCTATGGAAATATTCTCAGCTTGTGATACAACAAAATGGTAGCCTGTTACAGAAGTTACTAAACAGGCACCGATGAAACTATTCAATACGGATTGTTAGAATACAACTGCTGTTGGACAAAATGGCACTGATATAGCGTATATACATACATACATACATATATATATATATATGTATATGCATGTATATATATATATGTATGGGATGTTTAAAGAGGGATCTTCCATACTGCACAAGCTTATTCCTTCACAATAATAGGCCTAATGAAAAAAAAATCATAGAAACATGGGTCCGGAAATGCGTCCTTGGTGAGTTATACAGGGTCAAAGATTTCACCTGAAATTCAGCTACCTCAGTGAAATTAAATGGCACTGAAAATTTTAGGTAGTTGATTGAGTTTGTTAGTTAGATAAGTGTTATGTAAAATTAGCTGGAAAATCGTATAAAACCTGTCCCAGAACCCTATCTCTAATAGTTTAGGAGAAAATTGTGGTAAAGCAAAAGAGGTTAGGGTCCAAAACACACTTTTTTTACGTTTGGACTGCAATAACTACGTTAAATTGCGTAAAAACAAATAAAAGTGTTCAATTGAATTTATCAAACGATAATGACTTTTTCATTTAAACGCGTTTGAAGATTTAAATTACAGTGACTGAGTTATTATTCTAGATTATGAATTTATTAGTGTATGTATGTTTGTAGTTTTTAAAATTATTGCAAAGAATCAAACTCCGTTGTGGTTACTTTTTCACAACTTACTTGTCTTCGCCGCAGACGGTGATATTTATGTCCACGTATTTGTTTTGTATTTATTACGACGTAGAATAAAACGTAAGAGTGAATCGCTAGAGCGTGACGTCATCACTAAAGAATTCACACGGAAGTGTGTAACAATCTAGAAACCAAGGGATTTTTGTACAAAGCATCACGATTAATACTAACTTTACGTCTTCACTAAGAGGTTGTTTAGAGGTTATGTTTGAATCACATTCAAATTTAGTAGATATTAAAAGAATATTGTATATTTGATTGAATTATGTAACATCATATAATTTTATACAAGAGCTGTTTTACTCGTATTTTATGTTACTTTCAGTACTGTATGCCTACATTGGCAGTAATGTAAAATATATGTCTAGGGAAAATTATAGTTTATTATTGTTTAATACTGTATTTTTATGGTAATTTAATGACTGTTTTATATACGCTAATGACAGATCACAGATAATTTTGCTTTTTTAAACACTCAACGTTTCGAATTTCTTTCCGAAATTCCTTTTCAAGAGCTCAGTTTCAATTAAACAATTATACAACATAACTTACGATTTATAAAATACATGTGATTATAAAACATAATAAAAATCAACAAATTATAAAACTCTTAATAAATATCCATTTACAAGTCAAGATTTTGTAAAGATTTATAATTTGTTGATTTTTATTATGTGTTATAATGTCATGTATTTCATACATCGTAAGTTATGTTGTATAATTGTTTAATTAAAACTGAGCTCTTGAAAAGGAATTTCGAAAAGAAATTCGAAACGTTGAGTGTTTAGAAAAGCAAAATTGTCTGTGTTCTGTCATTAGCCTATATAAAAAATAAATAGTTATTAACAGACATTAAATAGAAATATTAATTTAATAGACCTTATTCAAATAAATGGTATAGTAAACTTGGAATATTTAGAAATATGAGAAATAGTAAGTTTTAATTTTTATAATAATAAAGCAGTTTATATTCTACACTTATGAGTTTTGTTATGTTTTTCTGAATTACATTAGACTATACAATAAATATCTAAGACAATTCGGACCGTTAAAGAAGAGGAAAAGGTATTACATTCTTAGGACACTTTATTGACTTACATGATTTTATTTTAACAATGAAATGTTTTGAAGTTGTACTTTTGTCGGTAATCCTTTGTTTTAACTAGTTATTGAAGTAATAAAAAAGTATATTATAATCGTACTACTTTATAAACCTTATAGTTCTTAAATATATTTTCTATTTCTCTTGTTGTTTTCATTCTCAACACTGCCCACGTCTAGGTATTGTTGCCGGAAAGTCTGATTAGACGATCCTGGGTGATTAAGTATGGCCATCAGACCCTCTTCAAAGTTCCTCCTAAAAGCCACCTTTTTATATTTGGTCATTAATAATATCGGTCAGGCTTGTCGCACCTAACTGGTCCAACTGGGCGTCTTGAAATCATTATCGTCTACATCTGTGCTTTACTGAAATATTTCCCAGCACTGGACACACGTATGTACGAATTCCCATTAAATGTTTAAAATCACAGTATATGGCCTTGTTCCAGGTAGATTTATGTATTATGTATGATTGTTTTGCTACCTCTGTAATGATAATCTGTAAAATGATTTTGTTTTATTAGTAGATTTTGCTTCAAGTATTAAATAACTGTGCTGGACTGGATAATATTCTTTACACGTCACACAATAGCTAAAAGATAAAGACACACAAGCAGATACACAAGAATACAGAATAGTTACTTCAAAAATATCGATTAAGGTGATATATCACAGCATTGAAACTGAACGTCCTAATTAGATCTAACAGAAATGATGTATCTTTTACTAATATACGAGTATTTAGGTGTTTGCGATCAACTATGGACAATATAAAATAGGAAACAACCCTAAATTTTAAAATATTGTTCTATAGAAATAACCTTCAGAAGCTATATATATATATATATATATATATATATATATATCGCAATATGTATTCTTGTGTATTAATAAAGAACATAAGTCAAAATACAAATACAAATACAAATACAAATATATTGAATTGTAAATTCAATTATAATTCTTGTATTTGTATTTTGACTTATGTTCTTTATATATATATATAAATATATAATAAATTAAAAATATTTCAAAAACAAGAATACTTTTAATGAATATATTTAAAGAATAAATATATTCATTAAAAGCATTCTTGTTTTTGAAATATTTTTAATTTATTAACTATATTACAAGAAAACATATCACCATATGTAATATATATATATATATATATATATATATATATATATATATATATATATGTGTGTGTGTGTGTGTGTGTTTGTGTGTGTGTGTGTGTGTGTGTGTGTGTGTGTGTGTGTTGTGTGTGTGTGTGTGTGTGTGTGTGTGTGTATTTGCTGGCCAGGCAAGGAGGCCTACCCGACATCTATGAGTCACCTACTAGACCAGGGGTTCCCAAACTTTTTTGTACCACGCCCCCTCTGGTTATTTGGAGAACCCCCACGCCCCCATACACGTAGAATTTTTCGTTCACTGTTAAATGCGGTAACGCAGAATGGAAAGGCCAAACGAAGGTATCAGTACACACACCACACAACTTTATTGAAACTTTACAAAAACAATTATGAAAACTTAGAAAGACTTTATTTCAAAGATCTGAGGAAATTATTTTTGTAATTTTTTTATTTATTTCATTTGGGTGTCACGCCCCCCCCCCCTGGACTTTCTCTACGCCCCCCAGGGGGGCGCGCCCTCCAGTTTGGGAACCCCTGTACTAGACTTTTAAAACCTTTTAAATTGTTACATCTATGTAGCTTTAACTGACATTTTAACTTCTACACATTTTTGCTTGTATGTTACTCCTAAAGATGTCAGTAATTAAATGTCGATTTCAGATATTTTTAAATTACAATAAATATTTATTCAATATCGCCATAATTTAATCGTGTTTAACCACTATTTCCAAAGAATAATACGTATAATCCAAAAACATCAGAAAAGTATACGTAAATGTAAGTTTACAAAAATTTAGTTTTTAGTAGGTGTCCATGGAAAACCATCAGCGGTAGGTATGTGTGAGAGTGTGTACCAGTCGTGGTAAGAAGGTCACTGAGTCTAATGGGACTCTCAGATGCATCCGAGGTAGGATGAGATATAACACAATGTGATTTAAACCATCAACCTGAAAATAACTACGGTTTGGAATCGAAACGTACAGCAATGGTTTAAAACTAATTCAAATCGTTTCTTGGTTAAATTGTCTATAATTGATTGTATGATATACTTAGGATAATATTTTTGCTTGATTTTAATGAATTATAGTGAATAAAATAAAACTGAAGACCAATAAAAGCTCTTCAATTTGTTTACAATGTGTGTTTGAAAGTTTTCTTCAAACGCTAAAGGGGAATGTAGACATCATTCCCCTGCACTCACCAGTCTCTGGGTGGTAGCCAGCATGATTAATGGCACACAGGTTATTTATGTTACATTGCATAAATTGTGAAAAGTAACGATGAGAACAAACGGCCCGTTAAATGTCAAAGCTACGTCATAAAAGTGATTTGTAGACCTCGAAGGTTTGGTCGAGCTAAGGCTTAGTCAGTGATTGACAAAGTTCGACCCAATCACATTTGCTTACGAAAAGAAAATACTTCGAGAATATTTAACACTTAAAATTAAAACATAACCTTATGGCCAACACTTTAAATAAATAAGAAACGCACTAAAAGACGACTATAAAAAGGATATAGTGATTCCCCTTTTCTAGGATTAAAGGAATATTACTGAATCGCGTTCCTGGACCGCTACACGAAAAGTAGAACTACTTTCTACTTTATAAATCTTCTAATTCACCCTCACGTGAGGAAGGTTGAGGAAGTGTAGATGAAATTGTGCAGAGCTGGATTCCAGGGCCGCTACACCAAAAGTAGATCTACTTTCTACTCAGTTCATAAAGTTTCTAATTCACCCTAGCGTGAGGAAGGGTAGGAAAGGGTAGATGAAATTAGGCAGATTTGCGTTCCATGGCTACAACACCAAAAGTAGATCTACTTTCTACTTAGTTCATAAAGTTTCTAATTCACCCTAGCGTGAGGAAGGGTAGGAAAGGGTAGATGAAATTAGGCAGATTTGCGTTCCATGGCTACAACACCAAAAGTAGATCTACTTTCTACTCAGTTCATAAAGTTTCTAATTCACCCTAGCGTGAGGAAGGGTAGGAAAGGGTAGATGAAATTAGGCAGATTTGCGTTCCATGGCTACAACACCAAAAGTAGATCTACTTTCTACTTAGTTCATAAAGTTTCTAATTCACCCTAGCGTGAGGAAGGGTAGATGAAATTAGGCAGATCTGCGTTCCAGGGCCCCAACACCAAAAGTAGATCTACTTTCTACTCAGTTCATAAAGATTCTAATTCACCCTAGCGTGAGGAAGGGTAGGAAAGGGTAGATGAAATTAGGCAGATTTGCGTTCCATGGCTACAACACCAAAAGTAGATCTACTTTCTACTTAGTTCATAAAGTTTCTAATTCACCCTAGCGTGAGGAAGGGTAGTGAAGGGTAGATGAAATTAGGCAGAGCTGCGTTCCAGGGCCGCTACACCAAAAGTGGATCTACTTTCTACTTAGTTAATAAAGTTTCTAATTCACCCTAGCGTGAGGAAGGGTAGTGAAGGGTAGATGAAATTAGGCAGAGCTGCGTTCCAGGGCCGCTACACCAAAAGTGGATCTACTTTCTACTTAGTTAATAAAGATTCTAATTCACCCTAGCGTGAGGAAGGGTAGTGAAGGGTAGATGAAATTAGGCAGAGCTGCGTTCCAGGGTCGCTACACCAAAAGGGGATCTACTTTCTACTTAGTTTATAAAGACGGGTTTTCCCGTTACAGCCCCTTGTTAGCAGAAGAATAAGTAAGAGTAGATGGAATTACATAAAACAAACGAAAGAAAATGTAGACGCCCTGCTACTGGGAATAAGAGAAATTATGGTTAACCCTTTTGATCCCAGCGTCCGAGTTTTCGGACTTGTTGAAAAATCGTGTTCGATCCCAAAGTACGAGTTTTCGTACGTTTACAAAATATTAAAAAGAAGTTATATTATAATAGGTGCAATAATTTTTTTATATATTAAATCATTCGTAATGAACTCGTTTACAAAGTTGTAGTACTTAAAGGCACTTCTAGTTGGGCTTAGCAACTCTGTTTTAGTTCAAACGTGATGACTGTAGCTGCTCGGCGTCAAATACCGAGTGGTCTGTTTGTTACTCACAATTTTGTTGTGAAGTTGATCGTTTTGTTTGGAAGTTTAGTGTTTATGTTGTTTACAAATTTATTATTGTTTGTAGCGGTTTCTGTTAGTGTATATAACATAAAAACCTTTTTTTCTAACAATAAAACCGCATAAAACATTATTAGATTAAAGATAAAATATAACTATTCGTGTTTGTAATTTTACAAGTGACTTAATTAATTACTTTTATTTTTATATATTATCATGTGTTTGTCGCAATGTTGTCCTGTGCAGCTAAGTGTGCACATTTTAGTTATAAACCTATATCTCCGTTGTTTGTAGATATAACTTAGTGAAAATTTGGAAAAACTCAATTTTATGTGTACAAAGAAAGGCTGCTTTTACATAGGAACTGATTTTTAATTTTATATTTTCTACATAAAATGGAAAAAGAAAATATTTGAAAAATGTTTTTTAGTGCGTAAATGTTTTCTCAAAATATTTGTGTGTGTATGCCTATTATAATTCTAGGCAAGTGTAAGTTATAGTAGACGCTTCGAGAAGTAAATTAAAAAAAGCATCATGAAGATTCATTGATAAATAAAAATGTTGTGTAAGTTTTATCAAAGCACAACATTTTCAATAAATCGAGGCCGGGACTGGAGGAGATACCCATCAAAAACGTCCTGTGATCAAAAGGGTTAACTTATCTGAAGCAGAACTACTATGGAGTCGATGACGAGACTACCTGCTGGGCTAGGGTAGACACCATATAGGAAGAAACAAATGTGCTTTTAATAAATATTTCGAGTTTATCACTAAATAAAATAGAGCGTCGAGACCAAAGAACAATTTGTTTATATAGAGCCGTTGCTAGTTTCGATTAAGTGCAATGTGGGAACAGTGGCCGTCAAGGATAAACTACGGCCTGTTGACCTAGAAGCGGCAAGGGCTCACGTACGCGCCGATTTTCCCATACTAGTAAAGAATGCTGTAACATGTCAGTTCTCAATGAATCAATTATAAGATGTCGAGTAAACACTTGTTCGCCGCCACTTCCATTTTCGTCAAAACCTTATTTCAATTCATTTATGTCACGGCAAAGTGTTCGTTGCATATTTATACAGACTTTGTCACGGGACGGAAGTGCAAAGACCCATATTGTGCATTATTTACCTTTACCTTGGACAATGAGAGGTCATATATTAATATTTTATTCGACTCTCCAATGCCAGGAAGCAGAACAATTTTTTTCGCTATACTTTCTGAAAGCTCGCTTAGTTTTGACCCCTCGTTATTCTACAAATACTGGTGATTAGTGGTGAAGGTTTGCATTAATTTTGATTTCCCGAAGCTAATTATTTGTTACTCGGTCCCGTAGTCAAACGTCAAATAAATTTAAGGGTTAAACATTCGCGGCAATGCTCACCCTGAAGATGGAGCAGAAATGTCTAATATCGTTTTAAAAACGTACACTTGAAAAGTAAAATACATTTCGATAACACGAATTCAAAAAATATAGCTCGTAATATAGAAATATACTTATATTTATTTAAATGAAATACATTAAATATATATCAATATATATATATATATATATAATATGATGATATATTTTCTTGTAATATATTTAATAAATTAAAAATATTTCAAAAACAAGAATAGTTTTATTGCATATACTATTCAAAGCTTTTCAAAGCATATTATATATATATATATATATATATATATAATAAATATGGTGATATGTTTTCTTGTATATATAGTTAATAAATTTAAAATATTTGAAAAACAAGAATACTTTTATTGCATATATTATTCAAAGCTTTTCGTCGATAAAATAGTACCAGCATCTTCAGGGAAAATAATTATCTAAATTTAATCATATGTACTACAAGGAATCATATTTAGATATGATTTTATGATTATCATTTGTAGATATACTACAAAGAAGATATGATTCTTTGTAGTACATATGATTTAATTTTTGTAAAAATGTTTTGTTAGATAATTATTTTTCTGAAGATGCTGGTACTATTTTATCGGCGAAAAGCTTTGAATAATATATTCAATAAAAGTATTCTTGTTTTTGAAATGTTTTTAATTTATTAAATATATATATATATATATATATATATATATACACCTACAAAAAAAAGGAAGACTGTAGTATAGGAAGGGTTAAAGTAATGATCCGGAGGCACGGAACCCTCCTGAAAGAGGATATATAGGAATCATGAGATCACATAAGAAGGGTCGCGTTCTTCAAGAACCCCTCTAATTCGTCACCATATTCATCACAGTAATAACGAACATCGCCTACACTATCACGTGGTATAGGCGTCATCAGACAAGAATTCTATGGTACATTCCAAAATACTGTATTTCTTCTTGCTAGTGTTATTGTCCTTACAAGGTGCTCTAATAGGGTTCTTTTTAAAGTATCGTAATCACCACTTTCACTGAACACCATCTATTTTGAGCTAAGTTCTATAAACAATAATATAATTATTACTAATATAATCACCTTTGTTACCGCTAAGAACAATGCATTGGTATTATACTTCAGTGCGCTCTTCCGGTGCTTTTCCTAACATTAAAGAATTGTTCTTTGTTGTGTCATTTCGGAATATATCTATTTTTTAAACTTTAACTGCACTCAAGCACTATAAAGAATCTATACTGTGTCCTAAAGTGTAAAAAAAATAATACAGCATAGATTTAAGATAGTTAAAGAGTGCAGTTAACGTTTTGATAATGGAAACATTTCGAAACGAGTCAACAAAGAGGAATGTTTAAGTGTTAGGAAAAGCAGAAGAGGGCACTTTCCATATATTATATTAGTCAAATATATAATAACTATTACCACTGTTAAAAGTTGTGATTTAAAAACAAGAAACGAATTAGTGGCTACTCTTATATATGTTGTGCGTGGGATTAATGTAGCTAGATATTCAGTGAAAAAGTAACTACAAATGTGATATATATTTTTTCTGTTTTATTTTGTTTTAAATATTTAAACACTGAATACTTAGACACTGACTAAACACTAAATACTTAAGAAGGCCACTTAATAGTGTTGTTCAAGCCGGATGTGGCCCGTGGGCCGTAGTTCGCCCGAAAAAGGTTTAACAAGTTACACTTACATTACGAATTAGGATCAACACTAATTCTGTAATCAGATTACTGTTTCGCCCATTTCTTTTAAACAGATTTTTCAAACTACTATTGTTTGTGATGTGTACGATCTAGTGTGTTATAACTTAGGGATGTGTTTGTAATTTATTTGATTTATTATATAAAATAGTACGTCATGCTTAGTGTTTTTGTGTATTTGTTCACTAGTTAATAGATTGTTTTGTTTTTGTTTGTAAATTTGTTTTCTCAGGTATTAATTTGTAAAGCTTTAGATGTTGTGTTTATGTCATTCAGTGTTGGAAACGAATGTTTATTTTTAAGACGTTTGCTACTAGATTTGTTTGAAATTTGTTACATTTGTGTAAGCATTAAGCTGTTCTTTACATCTGTCAGTTCCGTGTTTGTATTTCCCTCCTAATATTTGTTGTTGTCTATGCATTTGGCTTTGTTAACGCTATAGAAATTTTTATTGTTTCTTATCTTTCTAAAGTCTTGTTGGTTTTTAATCATATCATTGCATTTTAAGATATGTTTTGAAAGTCATCCCACACTCCCTGAAATAAAAGTCCTACTAAACATTCACACATAAGATTATCCAATAAGTTTAATTTACAAAAGTACTATTTTCAGTAGACTACATGAAATTTTTGTTTTTTTTCAAAATAAATAGCACTAAACATTTCTACGGTAGTGGGTCTTTCCAGGTATAATTTTTTAAAATATATTATTTATTTAAATGGAATTAAAATCAGTTTTCGTTATTACTGTTTAGGCTACAAGTTAACATAAATTTAAAGAAGTAAATATTACACAACGAATTAAACGATGTTAAATATAGACCTAAAATACAATATATATGAGTAAAATAAATAATCCTGACTGAGATCAACAGAAAAAAAAACAATATAAACTAGTTATTTAATTTCATTAAATATTATCTAACGACGTTTTAGCCATTTTAAAGACTAAATGTAATACATTATCAACACAATTAAGCATTAAATTAAATTGAATTATTAGTTGTATATTGTCGCCAGAGTCCTGTTTATTTGTATAACTTCATATAACGAATTAACGGCAATTGTTGACAAGTTAAGCGAGGACGGGTTTGCGGTATGTTCCAAGATCGTTCATCATCCACGAAAGAGCAGATATTAGAATTCTAACAAAATTCCCCAGAGTATCAATAATATGATGCTATAGAAATTCAGTGTATATGTTATCAAGGATATGGAAGTATTGGTTACATCGGAACACATATGACAAATTATAAACGGAAGGGATTGTTTCATTGCGCTGTCACTATAAGGGTTAGTTCTATGTCGCTATCACTAATAAAGTTAGTTCCGTTGAGCTGCCACTACTAGGGTTAGTTCCGTTGCATAGTCACTATTAAAGATAGTTTCATTGCGCTATCACTACAAGGGTTATTTCTATTACGCTATAACTATAAGGGTTAGTTCCTGCCCTGTTACTGTTAGGGTTAGTTCCGTTACACAGTCACTATTAAGGATAGTTTCATTGCGCTATCACTATAAGGGTTAGTTCCTGCCCTGTTACTGTTAGGGTTAGTTCCGTTACACAGTCACTATTAAGGATAGTTTCATTGCGCTATCACTATAAGGGTTAGTTCCTGCCCTGTTACTGTTAGGGTTAGTTCCGTTACACAGTCACTATTAAGGATAGTTTCATTGCGCTATAACTATAAGGGTTAGTTCCTGCCCTGTTACTGTTAGGGTTAGTTCCGTTACACAGTCACTATTAAGGATAGTTTCATTGCGCTATAACTATAAGGGTTAGTTCCTGCCCTGTTACTGTTAGGGTTAGTTCCGTTACACAGTCACTATTAAGGATAGTTTCATTGCGCTATAACTATAAGGGTTAGTTCCTGCCCTGTTACTGTTAGGGTTAGTTCCGTTACACAGTCACTATTAAGGATAGTTTCATTGCGCTATAACTATAAGGGTTAGTTCCTGCCCTGTTACTGTTAGGGTTAGTTCCGTTACACAGTCACTATTAAGGATAGTTTCATTGCGCTATAACTATAAGGGTTAGTTCCTGCCCTGTTACTGTTAGGGTTAGTTCCGTTACACAGTCACTATTAAGGATAGTTTCATTGCGCTATAACTATAAGGGTTAGTTCCTGCCCTGTTACTGTTAGGGTTAGTTCCGTTACACAGTCACTATTAAGGATAGTTTC
>JBAIZL010000007.1:59110224-59180224 GCA_036971475.1 Prosapia bicincta | reverse complement strand
TCTAATAGGAAAACATATTTGATATTCTACATATATATATATATATATATATATATATATATATATATCGCAATATGATATGTATTCTTGTGTATTAATAAAGAAATAAGTAAAAATACAAACACAACAGTTATTATTGAATTTACAATTCATTGATTTTCGTTGGTAAACAGTACCAACATCATCAGGAATATTCAATAATAATTTTCGTGTTTGTATTTTTACTTATTTCTATATTAATACACAAGAATATATATATATATATATATATATATATATATATATATATATACAAAATATGGGGATATGTTTTCTTGTAATATAGTTAATAAATTAAAAATATTTCATAAACAAGAATAGTTTTAATACACACACACACACACACACACACACACACATATATATATATATATATATATATATATATATATATATACATATATATATTAATATTATATATATAAAAATATATATGTTATATATATATAAAATGTAGTTATATATGATTATATTCTTGATCAAGCTTTTCTCTTCTGTCGACTAGTACCATGATTGTAACATTTTATTTGATGTTTGTACTCTAAAGATTTACAACAGTTATTTGACATTTATTGAAGTGAATACCATAAACTGAAAAAATGTAAGCGAATTGTAGTAGTATATACAGTATGTGTTATAAGCAACTATTTTAACTTACATCAAGTGGTAATATACGAATTCAAGCAACAGCTGATCTAATGTTATAGGTTATGTCGTAGAACAGCTGTTTTATCAGAAAGGTTATGTTACTTTATTTATTGTACATTATTAAGTAAAATAAATGTTTCTATTTAAAACCTTTTAACAATTATTTATATCTCAATTAATCCTACAACAATTAATTCCACATAATGATGGGTTGCACGTTTTACGAGCCAAATACAATTAAAATCGTTAAATAAAATTTTATTTGTCTAGTCAAGGTTTTCTATTAACTAAATTCTTTTATTATTATCTGCATTAAATAGATTTTCTTTAAACCTGTATCAAGTACCTTCTTCAAATGTAGGCCAGTTCTACTGTAGATATTTGCTTTTCGGTATGGTTTGTTGACGTTTAACGAGGCTTTCATGTTGTTAGTAATTTTGCTACTTGCATGAGCTTATATTGTATTTAAAGTTTTTTGTGTGAATAGGCTTTTACGCTTAGACAAACCGTACTAAGCGAAATGAGACACTGATGGTGATTGGCTATTACGCTTAGACAAACCGTACTAAGCGAAATTAGACACTGATTGTGATTGGCTATTACGCTTAGACAAACCGTACTAAGCGAAATTAGATACTGATTGTGATTGGCTATTACGCTTAGACAAACCGTACTAAGCGAAATGAGACACTGATGGTGATTGGCTATTACGCTTAGACAAACCGTACTAAGCGAAATGAGACACTGATGGTGATTGGTTTTTACGCTTAGACAAACCGTACTAAGCGAAACTAGACACTGATTGTGATTGGCTATTACGCTTAGACAAATCGTACTAAGCGAAATGAGACGCTGATGGTGATTGGCTATTACGCTTAGACAAACCGTACTAAGCGAAACTAGACACTGATTGTGATTGGCTATTACGCTTAGACAAATCGTACTAAGCGAAATGAGACACTGATGGTGATTGGCTATTACGCTTAGACAAACCGTACTAAGCGAAACTAGACACTGATTGTGATTGGCTATTACGCTTAGACAAATCGTACTAAGCGAAATGAGGCACTGATGGTGATTGGCTATTACGCTTAGACAAACCGTACTAAGCGAAACTAGACACTGATGGTGATTGGCTATTACGGTCACAAACGTATGAAATAGTTATTTCTGTAGGACAGTCCTACGACTGCCTATTTTTTTAAAGTAGAAAGTGTAAATGAAAATTATATATGCATTGTATACAAAGAAATTGCATTACATATACAATCTACATAGAAGAAGCAAAAAGAAAATTAATTTCTTTTTATAATTATTTCTCTAAAACAGTTATAAATAAATTAAAATATTTTCGATTTGAATTCTTTTTCCCGTTGCAAATTACTCGTCCAGCTCAAACGTAATAACAGCGGCTGATTCAGACTTTAAACGGGTGTAGACATTCTGCAGCCGGCGATCATATCGCTCCACCGCAACGCACTATTACCCCCCCCCCCCTCTCACTATAATAAGGTCCGTAATTACTATAATAAAAAGTTATTAAAGGTACATCGTCGGTCATCATAATCAATAATGTTTACACAAATGATTTATCTTCAAATGAAAGCACGATATGTAGAAATCAATCTTATCGTTTGAACTTGATAGTGAGTTACAAAGTATACGTTTTAACAGGAAATAATTCAACGGGCAATTTGTGCAGAACTACAGAGAAGAGAGTCGTCCATTAAGTAGCCATTTAATGATGCTTGGTCGGGTGAAAGTGGGATAAAGTGTGAAACACGACAGTGCATTGTTTTAATTTTCGATTTATTGGCCTTAGCATTCAGGTATTTAATCACGAAACATTGCTTTAGGATAAATGTGCTTGCAAGCAGTGTGTTTACTCTTAGACTGTAGACGCAGTCCTTGCTATCTGCTTGCAAGCAGTGTGTTTACGCTTAGACTGTAGACGCAGTCCTTGCTATCTGCTTGCAAGCAGCGTGTTTACTCTTAGACTTCAGACGCAGTCCTTGCTATCTGCTTGCAAGGAGTGTGTTTACTCTTAGACTTCAGACGCAGTCCTTGCTATCTGCTTGCAAGCAGTGTGTTTACTCTTAGACTGTAGACGCAGTCCTTGCTATCTGCTTGCAAGGAGTGTGTTTACTCTTAGACTTCAGACGCAGTCCTTGCTATCTGCTTGCAAGCAGTGTGTTTACTCTTAGACTGTAGACGCAGTCCTTGCTATCTGCTTGCAAGCAGTGTGTTTACTCTTAGACTGTAGACGCAGTCCTTGCTATCTGCTTGCAAGCAGTGTGTTTACTCTTAGACTGTAGACGCAGTCCATGCTATCTGCTTGCAAGCAGTGTGTTTACGCTTAGACTGTAGACGCAGTCCTTGCTATCTGCTTGCAAGCAGCGTGTTTACTCTTAGACTTCAGACGCAGTCCTTGCTATCTGCTTGCAAGCAGTGTGTTTACTCTTAGACTGTAGACGCAGTCCTTGCTATCTGCTTGCAAGGAGTGTGTTTACTCTTAGACTGTAGACGCAGTCCTTGCTATCTGCTCGTAAGAAGTGTGTTTACTCTTAGACTGCAGACGCAGTCCTTGCTATCTGCTTGCAAGCAGTGTGTTTACTCTTAGACTGCAGACGCAGTCCTTGCGATCTGCTTGCAAGGAGTGCGTTTACTCTTAGACTGACAGACGCAATCCTTGCGATTTGATTGCAAGGAGTGTGTTTACTCTTTGACTGACAGGCGCAATCCTTGCGATCTGCTTGCAAGGAGTGTGTTTACTCTTAGACTGACAGACGCAACTGGTGTTCATTGCTATACATGTCCTGCCTCAGATATGTTGGAGTTTATACGAAAATAATAATAATAATTAACAAATGAATAATCAAATGAGATGGTTTTAATAAGTGTGTACTTAATACTTAGAATCAACAGCAGTCAGAATTTCTAGTCAATTTACTTTGTAATTTATAAAACCAAATAAGAAATTACTGTAATGAAAATCATATACTTTCGGGAACTATCTGCCACAAAACAGGAATAATTAAGCCAAACTATAATTTATTAAGGTTTTTTGCTCTGAAAAACAAATTATAAGGAACTTGAGCAAGTTGTTCAAGTATATTTAAAATTGAAAACACAACAGATAAATTCAAGGATTCCTTAAAGTGCAACAAAAATTATAATTTTAAGTTTAAAAATACTAATCTAATTTTGAGCTAAGCACTTTTCTGTAAGTAAAGACTAAAGATTTTTCTATCTACAGAAAACCCTAACCTAGAAGTTCCTACTAAGCAGTAGTACCATATGGTCCTTCTTTATACAAACAATCAGAGTATATATGCAAAATATTTGTTATTTATAAAAGTTTAATTTAAAACTCAGACGATTTCATCTGGCCAAGATTTTAAAAAAAATAATAACTGTTTTATTATAAGATGATCTATCAATAAGTCAATGCCCTGGAAGATCCATCAACCTGAATCCTAAGGTATAAAATATATAGGGACTCGAAACTTTCAGTATAAGAGATAGAACATTAAAATTTTGACAGGACCTTTCTTCGTAAGGTAAATGCACACTGAAAGCGATTTTTTTATAATTTTTCAATTTAAATGCCAAAATCGCATGATTTCTTAAACACAAGAAACACAGAAAGTTCAGGGCATAGTGACTCATTCAAACACCAATGTAGGGTTTAAGACTTGAAATATTATCAGTTACCTTGCTTTATAATAAGAGTTGACACCAAGAATAGATTTTGCAAAATTTCTATTATAAAAAAGGAAAAATTGCAACTTGATTGAATCATTAAAGTCAGTGTAGATCCTAAACTATAAAAGGTGCAATTGCTACTGCGAAATAAATCAGTTTTTATATATAGCGTAACTCTAATATTTTAAAAACTATGGTATTTTTCAGTATGCTATTTGCAAGAAAATCAACAGGAAAGGTTTTTGATTTAAAAGCATCACATTAAGTGAAAGCTGATTTCCTCGTGGCTTATTTTATGTAGGAGTTTAAGATGATTTATTTTATTAACTGATAGAAAAACAAACTTTCTTCAATAATTCTGTACCATTTTCTTATGATTTTCAGGTTAATTTAAAATAAAAGCTCCAGCGACTGAAAGTGCATTTAAATTACTCACAGAAATGATATATTGAGAACTATGTCATTTACACTGCGATACATTAAAATCCATCGAATACTGTAATTATTTTAAAGTAGGATACTTAAATTCTGACAGAATTTGGTGAACTGGTGATTTTGGTGGTAAAATTGGTGAAACATTTTTATATATCTTGACAACCAAGATGTCCTAATCAAAAGAAAATAATTCGAAGTTTAACTAAGTAAAACCTTTTAACCTTCTTATAGAAGAAGTAATGATTTATTGTCGAAATGCACGGAATGAAAATATGTGACTTAAACCTAAATCTTGTGTTAAGGTTTTGTTTCACCAATTATATTAATTGGTGCATTCACAAATTTGGAAATTGCAATTAATTTCTTTCCAGTATAAACAAAAAGAAATAGCCTCTGTTACCAAGGTGTAAATTCCTTTAAATAAATAAAAATGCGCAACAATTTACAATAATGTTTAAACGCTTGCGCTTGAAATCCTAAAATATGCAAAGGATTGATCCGGCATTTCCACACACCAAACTTAAGCGAGCAGCATCTTCGTGTTAAAAACATGTTTCCGTTCTGTAGATTGATAGACACGTAGTGGTAAGCACGCATGCACAGATAGGTCCAGTAAAGTCTAATCTATGTTCACGCGTGTTACATATTATTAAACATATTATTATCATGTCAAAGTAGTTATTTTAAAGCTCCAAGTTTATATGGGTTATTAAATACTGGAAAAGACAACTAACATGCAATATACAAGTAATCTGGCTATTACAGATGGTTTACTATGTCAGCCTAGCGCGTCACTTTTTAAAACGCTATTTCTGGTTAGTCGTACTTGAATGTGTATTCACTGCATGACTAACGAGGTGTTACATAATTGTTAACTATAAACAGCTGTATATTTCCCCTAATAATATTATATAGCTCCTGAGAGTGACGTATTTCGTATGTTGTTGTGGCTTGAGCAATTTATTCGCACATAACCCTAAACGGAAACCGAGTTTACAGTTAAGAATTACTTGAACGTTTTGGATCCAGGAGTAATGTAGAAGTGCAATCAGTACAGTTTAGAATGAGGCGAGCATATTACATTGTGCTATCAAATCGAATTATTGCTTGCAATTACGTAATAATGTTTGAAGTAAAGTAGTACTCCTTAGAATCGAGAATTATTGCTCAAAATTACGTAATAATGTTTGAAGTAAAGTAGTACGCCTTAGAATCGAGAATTATTGCTTGCAATTACGTAATAATGTTTGAAGTAAAGTAGTACTCCTTAGAATCGAGAATTATTGCTCAAAATTACGTAATAATGTTTGAAGTAAAGTAGTACGCCTTAGAATCGAGAATTATTGCTTACAATTACGTAATAATGTTTGAAGTAAAGTAGTACCACTTAGAATCGAGAATTATTGCTTACAATTACGTACAAATGTTTGAAGTAAAGTAGTACTCCTTAGAATCGAGAATTATTGCTCAAAATTACGTAATAATGTTTGAAGTAAAGTAGTACGCCTTAGAATCGAGAATTATTGCTTACAATTACGTAATAATGTTTGAAGTAAAGTAGTACTCCTTAGAATCGAGAATTATTGCTCAAAATTACGTAATAATGTTTGAAGTAAAGTAGTACGCCTTAGAATCGAGAATTATTGCTTACAATTACGTAATAATGTTTGAAGTAAAGTAGTACCACTTAGAATCGAGAATTATTGCTTACAATTACGTACAAATGTTTGAAGTAAAGTAGTACGCCTTAGAATCGAGAATTATTGCTTACAATTACGTAATAATGTTTGAAGTAAAGTAGTACCACTTAGAATCGAGAGTTATTGCTTACAATTACGTACAAATGTTTGAAGTAAAGAAGTACACCTTAGAATCGAGAATTATTTCTTACAATTACGTAATGTTTAGAGTAAAGTAGTACGCCTTAGAATCGAGAATTATTGCTTACAATTACGTAATAATGTTTGAAGTAAAGTAGTACGCCTTAGAATCGAGAATTATTGCTTACAATTACGTAATAATGTTTGAAGTAAAGTAGTACGCCTTAGAATCGAGAATTATTGCTTACAATTACGTACAAATGTTTGAAGTAAAGAAGTACACCTTAGAATCGAGAATTATTTCTTACAATTACGTAATGTTTAGAGTAAAGTAGTACGCCTTAGAATCGAGAATTATTGCTTACAATTACGTAATAATGTTTGAAGTAAAGTAGTACGCCTTAGAATCGAGAATTATTGCTTACAATTACGTAATAATGTTTGAAGTAAAGTAGTACGCCTTAGAATCGAGAATTATTGCTTACAATTACGTAATAATGTTTGAAGTAAAGTAGTACGCCTTAGAATCGAGAATTATTGCTTACAATTACGTAATAATGTTTGAAGTAAAGTAGTATGCTTTTAGGATTGATTACTAGTTAGAATCTAGTAATAGGGTACTATTTAATTAAGTAATATTGTTTAAAATAAAATAATATAATGTTTAGAATTAAGAAACTCTATTTAGATCAAATAATTCTGTTAAAATCGAAGCAGTACTCTATAGAATCACACATTCAAATATTATCATTATTTGTTCACATTCAAATAATATCTTTTACAAAAAAGTACGAAGTAGTGTTTAAAATCAAGTAGCAACGTTTAGAATCGAGTTGGTTTGCAATAAAATAATGCTATTTAATGTCAACAATAGCAAGAGGCTCTGTAACAATTTTACGCACAAGAAATGCACTTGAATAATTTACAAGCTTTACGAGATAAAAGTTTTACATTAAAAAAATTAATTTATAAATTTATCAGTACTGTTAAATATAAAACCCATATTTTTAAATTCAGATTTGTACAACTCTCTTACAGCTTAAAAATGATTAGCGAGATATTTAATATAAATAGGGTCTATATATAAAAAATTCTTAGACCTCAAATAACACATACGAGTTATTAAGAAGAAATATAAAAGATAAAATTTTACAAGATCTATATATATGTCTATAAATGTTGTTAGATGTTAGAACTAGGAAGTAAGTAGCTTTCGAAAAATTAATATGAAGCTGGTAAATGTTTTGTGTGTAGGCTTTAACCTTTCTACACCTGTTTAAAAGTAGTTTGCCCGCAGTTAGTTAGACAAAGTAGGTTACTTGGTTAACATAGATATTACTTTAATTAGAACGTTGATAAACACTTCGCATCATTATTTCAAGATCGAGCAGCCTCTAATGGCTGGAGGTCGAAGGTCAGATCTGTTGCTAGAATTCAGCGACGCCACGGGTGGTCACTAGCTCGTGTTCCAATCTACTCATAAAGTTGTACATGTTGTGAGGATTAACGCTTGAGCAAAGAAGACAACTAGCGTTTCCTTATATAGAAAATAGGTGTAGGGAAAATAACTGTCGGCATTTCCAGGTCATCAACAGGCGATTTTTGTGTTACATTCAGAATCCGTTAAAAACGAACTATTACGGAATTAAAACCTAGCCAAATTTTTCAAGTTTGAGTGGTCAGGCTAGCTTTATTATGATAAACCTAGGCTTGACCACAGAAATCGTATTATGTTAACCTAATCTATCAATTTAAATAAAATATCGTCGGCGTTGATTTCATTTTGTAGGTTTCATCTGTTTGAATATGATAATTAGTTCTGCACACTGTAATCCGCCAACCCGTTTACTTATCAGCGCACTCGCGCAAGCACGCAAGGATACAAACACACACACACACACACTCGCAGACAGACACACACACTCGCAGACAGACAAACACACACGCACACACTCACTCACTCACACACACACACACACACACACACGCACGCAACACACACAAGCAAACACACACACACACACACGCAACACACACACACACACACACGCACGCAACACACACACACACACACACACACACACACACACGCAACACACACAAGCAAACACACACACAAACTTAATAGTATACACCAAATTTAATCAATGAGTTAGGCCAGTATTGAGTTAATAACATTGAGTTAATGAATTTTTCAGCCAGTATTTTCTAAGTATAATGCTTGAATAACTATACTAGGACAGGTCGTCAGCCTAGATTATTTTAATTATATTTACACTAAATTTGATAACTAAATTTTACTTGAAAGTACAAAGACCCGAGAAAAGGGTTCAAAGTTCAACAATGCTCTATAGGAAAAAATATTAAGCGTAATTAAAAAAAAGTTTTTAAATATAATTAGTGAATGATAATTTACAATAATTATATTACATAATTCACCGTATTCAGTTGTGTTCAAACAGTTTTGTATAGAAAAATCATCTACGAGAATATCAAAATTAACAGTTAAGAGCAAAGCCACCTACGAAGATCAATTCCAGACGCTTGTTAAGTACAAACTGAACCCGACCATGAGTTTTGATTAACGTCTCCTAAATGGCGATAATATTTCATTTAGTCGTGATTATTTTCAAAAAATAATTGATCTGTCATCACGGAATATCGGGACATTTTATAGATAGGCCATGCACGGATTTAGCTTTTTTCAAGTACTTCGGGAGCACGCGTAGGACGTCGTGGGTCGAGCTAGAGCATTCTCCGCTCACACTTTATAAATATTTATTACGAATAAAATGCCAACTACTTGCAAGTAATATCCCTACAGGGGGCAAGAAACATGACTCAC
Source organism: Prosapia bicincta (assembly GCA_036971475.1). Taxonomy (NCBI): domain Eukaryota; kingdom Metazoa; phylum Arthropoda; class Insecta; order Hemiptera; family Cercopidae; genus Prosapia; species Prosapia bicincta. Next base: position 59,170,732 of record JBAIZL010000007.1, on the reverse strand, counting down.
AGGAGTAACTTTGAGTTGCCTGACAAAAGCGTCCTTTCAGTTGCCTAACTATGCTTACTCAAAAACGTTTATGTTACAAAATGTGCCAAGAAGAGTCATACTCGGTCAGTAGAGAATTGAGGGACAGCGCTGCACTGCGCAAGTGGCAAGAAATTAGTAAGCGGATTATATCTGGGGCTCTGTAGACTCTAGGACAATTATTCACGGTTGATCGCCTTTTTTGCGTCGCCTGTTAGACCGTCTTAAGTCAAATGTTAGGAGGAGAGGATTAGATAAGGTTTGCAAGGATTTATATTTCGCACGTTAATAACACTTTACTATTAGACGATAGTTTAAGCTATTTATTATGGATAGGAAGCAATTTGGTCATACATTGTTTGTCACACTTTCGTTGAGAATCACTTTGAAAATTGCCAGCAATTATAACAAACTCCTATTCGTTGTTACGTAAAAAACATTTACCTAGCCTAATTTATTAAAAATATATAATATAGTTATAAAACTATATAGAATTTTTGTTGACATCTTTTCTTTTCGAGTATGTTTATGTTTATTGCAATGTTGCAATTTTCATTGTGTTATAACTTTTAATTAATTTTTTTCCACGCGATACGATTGGGTAGGTTGCGCAGTTCGACCCTACCATCGACTCAACCACCTACACACTCCGATAATCTAGTTAGAGTAGTTCTTGAATTCGAAGAACGACTTTGAGCAGTTCAACCACACTGAAACAAGAGAGGACTCTTACTCATAGATGGGTTTGGTCAGTTTAGGTATGTGTCAATAAAAATATTAATTTTTTTCATTCACTTTATACTTTCGATCGAAGCAAATCACTGATTTATAAATTTCGGTAATAGAATATATTCAAAATATGATAAATAGAAATAAAACAATACTATGGTTTTATTATTATTTATTCACTAAGGTTAGAGAATCTACGATATTGCTTTTCAGCATACGTTAAGATTTTCGCCCTTGATTAGTGGAGTATTGCTATACGTCATGGACTACATTGTTCAAGTAGGTGTGTTATAGCAGATCCTGTGTAGTGTGGTGTGTTGTCTGTAGTTATACAATATTAATGCTGTGTATTTTATTATATTTTCTTGGATTTTGTTATGTCATTTTAAACGTACTAAGATTTGTGGTGTTTGTATATTTTAAAATTTTCTGATTTTTCCGATAAAGTGTGGAGTCTGTATGTATTTATTGATGCAATTACACTTATATGTATGTTGTGTGACAAATGAAATTCTGCATACAGATGAGAATTGAACAATATTAAACACTGACTATGTGTTTATGCGGAAAGGAGTGTTTTTTCTAGGTTTTATTCAATTTTTATTTGTTGATTTCATTCTTGTGTTGTTAAACAACAAATATATCACTAACGTCATTAAAAACACTTTTAGCACGATGATTTCAACTAAGGTAGTACATAAACCATTTTTTTCCTCCTGAACTAAATTATTTATTTCAATTGAAAAAGTAAATATTTTTAAGATACAAAAATAGAAAAACGCTAGCCTGTATTCTAAAATCCACCCAAGAAAACTTAAGACAATCTGATAAAAAAAAACTAAGATAAAAATGTTTACATTAAAAAATGGTTCATAAGACTTTCTATAAACATTAGATTTAACAAAATTACATGACTGTTGCAAAAGACACTTTTCCAATAGTTTTGCTTGAAGAAGGAAAAATTATAATACTTGTAGCTAAGTTTCGATTTGCGAACCTTCCTTCAAGGCGTAACGCTTTAACTGTGAGCACGATCAAAACTGTTTCAAATTTATTCAAGTCTAAAAATGTATGTAGTAAAATAAAACTAGTTTAGTGAACTCCAAATTTGGAACAGTTCTGAAGATGAGCATAGGAACGGGAAACAGGCGTAGAGGCGATACACATGCAACCACATGAAAAAATATTTATACGAAAAGTTTTTAGATTCAAGCGAGATAAATTCGGTGCATTATTTTTTTTACATTTATTTAGTAGCAATTATTTTAAAATAATTATAAAATTTCGTTTAGCTGGTTACGTTTGGTGTGTAGGTTAGATTTGGTAACGAAACAACTCGATTCTAATAGCAGTATTCTTGGACACTATTTTACAACTTACAGTTTTTGTGTTGTACACCTTGAGGTTTTTATAAACATGACTTTATGTCTATATTTAGTTTATGTTTATTTTAACGGACAATTTTTGTCGATAATGTTTAAGAGGTATGTTTTTAATTTACACTTGCCTATAGTAGCACTAACATTTTTAATTATTGAGGACTTTGTTTCGGGAGCTGTGTCCCATTGTCGACTCAGACAGTAAATATTATTAGAAACCGCCGTCCTCAGTAATTAAAAAAGTAAGTGCTCCTATAGGTAAGAGGAACAATAACATATGTTTCAAGTGTTTTAGAAAGAAAATAGTACCTCAGGTGAAGATGGGATCAAAAAATGTTAAAGAAGTTAAACATTTTTGTATGAAGTTGGCAATAAACCACTACTTAATGATTTGGTGGTTTTTCGCCAAGTTAATAAAAACTATTCCCAAAAAAGTGTAGTTTATGTAAAACCTCAAGATGTACGACGCAAAAACTGGAAGTTAAAGAGATACTTTTAAATACTCTCGTCATTTATTAAGTTGGAAGGTTTACTTTATTTCCTCATAATAATAAGCTTCGTATTGCTTTGTAGTTTTAAATTGGCGACAACATAATGCATTTGTGTAAAGTCTGTACTAAGTTGCTGGGGGGGGGGGGTAGTTACAACCCCCGGCAGAGCGAGGCGGGCACGGTAACTTCACTTTGCAATCGGTAATGTTCTGCTCTTATCTTTTCAACCTTTCCACTGTCATAACTCTATTTTATAGATCGTTGTTCATAGAAAGGTGAACTCTACCATTGTCTAACAATTAGTGTCAGTTATCTAATTTGTTACGTAACACATTCACAAGACATTTGCACCGAATATATCTTCATTTCAGATCGCTGTGTTTAAAGTTAGAGTTAGCGCGGCACGACTACGGCATTTCCATCTGTTCTGTTGGAAATGTCAGATTAGCAAAACGCCGGTGCCGGATGGTCGCGTCCGTCACACAATTGGGTTGTTACTTCACGGTGAAAGTAATCCACGCATGCGCTCAAGTTCAAGGCTGATACGTTTGCCTATTATCCTACTGCTTAATGACCCTTTTCACCTTTCCTTAATGACAGATGGCTTTATTTTTCCATTCTGATTACAAATAATCTGGTTTTATCGTCTATTAAATGCAAACTAGGTCTGGGATTGGTTGTTTGATGGTAAAACACTTTCTCGCGACTAAGCAACTTTAGCTAACAAAGTAATCTAGATCGGTTAATCTTTATTATTTAACATTTATTTGATGGGAGCGTTTGTTTATAATTAAATTAGTCATGCGTATACGTCTTGCATAACAACTTTCTCAAGTATAATAAAACAGAAACAATAATTTTTTATTATATGCGAGCCATATACCTTACATTTAGAGTGTGTAATGTGGACAGTGCGACCTTGAACATATTATAATAAATCATTATGTTTTGCAACATAAAGACGTAAACATGATTTTATATGAACTACATTAATGTTTTGACAACGGGAGGACAAATTAATGTAACAAGAATGTAAAAAATTAATTAATGACGAATTCCAATCTGCTAACGTTGTGAGGGTTTGATAGTACGTATAAAAAACCTATATTTTTTAAAGTGTAAAGTAGATTGTGGTTAGTGTAAAGTGTGAATTGGTTTTTTCACTTACAGAAAAATGTAGTAAAAAGGCTTCTCAAAGTCTGGGAGTTGTAAAAAAAATTTGAGATTTAGTAAATTAATAAAATACCTTATGTAAAGTTCATTTTTTAAATTACATTCGTTGGACTTAAATAATTGCCCTCAACTTATACTTTTCGTAAGAAGCAATTTTTTATATTTTTACTTAATATTGTAAAATAAATCCCATTTTGCTTTCGTATTTATTCTTTATTAAATATTAAATCTAAATAGATTTAATTTTGTTAATCTTTCTCTCTTTTCCACCTTATTTCTCTTTGAGTGGTCACAAAAATTTGCATTTTACCGTATAACCCAAAATACTGTTCATGTATTAGGCGAATTCTCGTATAAAATATATGGCATTTTTATAGCAACGATATGAATATGAAAAGCTACCTCCAAAAGATGGTCTTCATCCTGGTAAATAGGTTACGAGGATTAGACCTACCTCAGGGAAGCGCACCTGCCATAACGCCCTTTCTTCTTAATCCCAAGGGAAATCATGTTCCCTTTTTCTTTGTCCTCCTAATTACGCCACCTTTATTGGTGCCCTGAAAAATGCCTCCAGTGGGACATAAACTGACCATTGCCATATATAAATACACATATGTCATCTATCTTCTGTAACACTATATCCAAGATTAAAACTGGTTTAATGACAAAAGTAAATTCTTAGTAATTTACGCGCTTTTAAAAGCAGCTTATAAACATCGTCAACCTTTTTTTTTTAGTTCTTGAATTATGTAGCCCATTACGTTCGGTGAATCTTATTAATCACTTAAACAATAGTTTATGACTATCCGAACTTTAAATTTGGTAAATTTATTAAAACTTACTGAGACAGAACGTTTTTAATCGCTATGTGCCGATCTTCATCAGTGTCTTCTGCTTGGAGATGGGTCAAGCGGTGATTTTAAAGGTAGGTTTTCGATAGTATCAAAGAAAATGGGTGATTTGTATTGTGTTTGTTCGTTTAATATGTTTGTACTTTGTGTTTTTGTGTGTAAATTTTATATTGTTCTAGTGTGTTGAGATGGTTCTTTTTTGTTGATATATAGGATTTCTAGGTTATGGTTAATGTCTGTGTATTTGTGTCCTGTTTCTTTTATGTGATTGTAAAATGTTAAGTTGGTGTTCTGTTTGTGTTCCTCGACTCTTTGTTTAAAGCTCTTTTTTTTAGTTTTATACTTTCCAAGTTATTATTATTTTTTAAAGTTACTACTGAACGTCAGCCTACCTAGGCTTTTGGGATACGTCATTATTTAAAAGCTTGGACATTACCGAGGAATGAGGAAAACAACCTTGCTATGTTCGTGAGAACGATCCTCAGGAGGATGCTTGGCCCTGTGGACACTGGAGGAGGAGGAGAAGAAATTACGAACTTTAAGAGCTATTTGGAGAACCCAATACAGGCCAAATAATAAGAATTGGAAGACTGGGCTGGGCAGAGAATGCGAGGAGGAGAATGATGTACCTAAGAGCCTACAAAATGAGAGCTACAGGTCGTCTTAGACTTGGGGATTGCCTAGCTCAGGATCTCAGAACTCGGCTGAATTTGAGGAACTGGAAAGCAGTGCACAAGATCGAGCTACCTGGGAAAGGGTTATTGAGGAGGCCAAGGTCCACACCGGACTGTAGCGCCATGGAAGAAGACATTGATTTCAAACTTGTCTCATTGCACTTACCAAAACTGAGTATTTAATCTTGGTGCGATGCGTTATTTTTACTTGGCACGATTTTCATAAATACATTCATCTTAATCCTTCGACTTGCAAGACGTTGTAACCCGTAGACACCCTATTGCAAACTCTGAACTTGCTTTATATAGGCAACCCTGCACTCATAACGCGAATGCATCTTTCCTAAGTTCTGTTCCGGAATGATTTATGTCCCCAACCTATGAATATTCTCAATCCTTTACTGTCCCTTGTATGCGTTAATAGTCTTAGTAACAGATCAGATGTTAACTACTGAAAAATTGTTAAAGAAGTTTTGCGATCTATAAAAGTATGGAACAAAAAAATTTGTAAATTCGTTTATAACGTTAATTATTAATAAATTAGGTTAAAAAGATAAAGTATATCAATTAAATTAAAAGTCTTATTTATATTGTTTACAATTTTCGAGAGCATTTTAAACATTCGAGAGCATAACGATCACAGTCTTCCCGATTAAACAGCGCTACGCTTAAACAGCTGATCTAGGCTATTTATTGCGTACTTTATTGCGGCTGATGAAAGTCGAACACTGATTAACGCAAACAAATTATTGATACTCTGTTTAAACGCTGCTCTATTAACACTCCACATGTTACATAAATTGTAAAGATATAAGGGCCGGTCACGCATTCAGGCTTCTGACAAGGTGTTTCATTCATAAGATCTCAACAGATCGTAAACTGGGCTTATTGGAAGCAGCCTGGAACTACTTAGGCAGGAATTGCCTTCACGCCCGGGTAATTATAGTTACATATATACGATCAATTCTGGCGGTTATTAAACTTCTGGACTTTACTTTCTCTACGTCAACGAGGAGAAAGTGTTGATAGCTTCTAAAAAAATTTAGTAGCCTATTAACTATTTTGTACTGTTTTTTTGTATAGCTGTTCATTCGAAGCTTACTCCAGCGTTTACGAGTAACAATGTAAACATTGAGATCTTTAATTAGATGCAAATGTTTACGACTGTTTTCATCAATGAATCGAGTTTTTATATTTAAAAAAGAAGTTTTTATAATTATATGTTTGGAACTATCATCTAAAACAATCTGATTTGTAAAATAAACTGTAAAGATATTTTTATACAAGAATTTTGTGACTCAAAATAGGCCTTATAATAACCTTATATTGCACTAACTGCGCACAGTTACCCAACGATATGCGCATGGTTACCCCAAGGGTATGGTAACCATACGCAAGTGCATTCATGTGTATTTTTAGTTATATGTCTTAAATGGATAAATGTATTGAAATGACTTATTTTTTCCAAAAACGGAATCAGGTGAGGAAGGCAATAACACTTAAAGCAGAATTTAATATCATGAGTCATAAATTTCACGTCAAATTTCCCTTAAATGCGCACAGTTCCCCCACTCTCCCCTATACTTGAAAATGAGAGCACGTAATTAAAAGTTCTCGAAAGTCGAATATACCAAGTAAGATTCTTGTTTAAGAACATTAAAGTGTAATTTATAATTAAAAATAATATTATATTAATTACACATTATTAAAATTATGTACATATGTTATTACAATAACAAGAATAATCTTGAACAATTCACAATGCTGATACCTTTTATGCGACTATAGTTTTACCATCATCAAAAATCAGTGTCTACTAACTAAAACAAAGGTAGAAATCATTGGAAGCTGTAGGATTTTACCTAGTTTTATGTAAAAAACTTGGTTCTTTGTCAAGTGTTGGTATTTTTGAAGTGACTACTTCTTATCGCTCGGTATGATTGTATACTTTTGCACGGGTTTGATTCGATTGCACCCGTCACGAGACGCTTGATATATAGATATACACTTGTATTACTCTAGACAGTCTCGACTGATACGTTACGGCAGGAGTTTATTTTTAATTTATCATATGTATATATATATATATATATATAATATATATATATATATATATATATATAATATATATATATATATATATATAATATATATATATATATATATATATATATATATATATATATATAATATATATATATATATATATATATATAATATATATATATATATATATATAATATATATAGACGAGAATATTGGTAATTAATAATTATTGATGAATTTTTAACATTTGAAAAAAAATAATTTTTAAAGGAAATCGCTTTGAAGGAAGAAAATGAAGAAATATTTTCTGCCTTTTCATAGGCAAATAACAGAGGCAATGACGGAAATTCAGATAATAGTGAGAATGAATTTGAAAGGAAAATGATAGTAATAAATGAAGAAGAAAACAAGGAACGAGCTAAACTAAATAAAAAAAAAGAAATACAATCATTGCGTAGTATAAAGTTTGAGTAGTAGTGCAAGTTTGACAAGTAGTGAAAAATGCAAACAAATTGGAAACCCGTTATACACAGAACGTTCAAGAGAACTATCAAGATTACGTTCTCAAAGATAAAAAAACACAAGACATTGTACGACTCGCACATTATAGAAGAATCAACGGTTGATAATGAGATAGGTGTTGAGAGTAAGCAGAGGATACACAATTCTCAAATCCGAGACCCGCATTGGTTAGATGTCCCATTTGTTAACAAAAATCTACTGAATCTCGTAATACTAAATTAAATAATAATTCAAAAAACATATAATTTTATTAACGCATATATAGTCATAACGCTCGATAAGAAGTGGTCACTTCTTTGGCACTCACCAAGTGCCACGCGTCGTTATTTTAACAAATAGTTTATAAGTGTTGTATATTGGGTAAATAAAATAATAATATTATCCATTGATCTAAGAATATTATTTGGTAAAATTTAAAAAAAATATTTACATTATTGAGAGCTCACGTTCTTCCGACTATGCTTACATGATCAGAACACGGATCAAAGGAAATCTGCAATAGAGTGTGCAATAGAATTTTCTATTATTTTCAAAGCTTAAAAATGACAATTGTTAATGTTAAAATCAAATTGTATTAAAGGTTTGGGGTTATAATGAGTCCAATTTAAAGTACGAGGTACATCATAATTATTTATAGATTGATTCCAGGTGTTTATTTTATATTTATAGATAGTAATGTTTTTTTATAAATTTAAGTGTTTTCAATAAGCAACATAATTTTATTGAATAAAGTCCAAAAGGAAATAAAAATTATATGAAAACTTTAAAAACTATTTCCACTCACACACACACACGCGCGCGCGCGCGCACGTGCGCACGCACGCACGCACAAATATATATATATATATATATATATATATATATATATATATATATATATTTGTGTGTGTGTGTTTATAAATTGGTAAGAAGAATAATTATATATTAGCAGATATAGCCATAAAATTACGTAACTGAGAGCTATAAAAAAATGATTCAGATATACAATATGATAAATTATTAAAATGATTGAAAAAGGAATTAACAATTATAAGTTCAATTTTAAAATAAGAAAATGGTTGTGTTTGTGTGTGTGTAATTAGACATTTTCATTATCACATATAAAAACAAAACAAACCTCGTACTGTTGAATCTATGAGGGGCAACAACCGACACTCTTTAATCCACATTCTACTGCATTCGACTCATTCCAACCTTTCTATTCTAAACACTAAATCACATTTTATTTCATTGCAACACGGATCCTTATCAGCTGAATCAAAACACAATGGAGAAACAATCGGTATTTCTGCTTCGATTATTCCTTGTCCCAGCCAAATCTGTGCCTTCACTATCAGTTTAATTATGACAATTAATAAACATGCAATCATACATTGCCACAGAGCTGGCAGTGCATTTCTCATTCTCTTGGCCTGAATTGCTTGCTTCTTGTGAAACCACCGGGTTTAAAACTCCTTTAGAAAGGTCCTTTATTAAATGTATAAAGGGAGTTCCCTAGGAATTCGTTGTAAAGTATTTTTAAATAAAACGAAACCCAAAATTTGTTTGTAATTCAAATGTATAAATTTATTTCCACAGGCAAATAAAATTATTAATTATTATTATGTTAATGAGTTTACTTCAAAAATATTTCTATTCATAATATATTTTATCCTGGTATTGTAGCTAATGTAGTCTTTACGATAAGCATTACCATATAATACGTTTAAGGTCCTTAAATTTTTCTTAAATTTAAATTTAAAGTAATTAATTTAGGTGATTATTACTTAACATTTTTTGCTGTATTATATTATTTATGATATTTAATTAAAGTATTCAACTTTTCACAGAAAATCAAGTTAAATAAATCTTAAATAATAATTGACATAATATATTTTCGATATTATATTTCGATGTTATATATATGTTTATAAACATTTTCCATGTTATACTGTTCGATGTTAAATTCATTAAGCTGATAAATTACAAAACATTAGAAAGGTTTTGACAGTTTTTAACACAATATTAATATATACAATTTGTTTTATATTGTATTTACATAATCCTAACCGAACGTTGGTGATGATAACCACAATTGGTTTTTCGCCAGGAAAAAAAAAAAAAAAAAAAAAAACCGAACGTCAGTTACAGTTACTTAATAGGTTAATATTGTTTGTAATTTATTATTTAAAAAAATACACACGAAAATCATTTTTAAAACTACTTTCAAAGTTATGCGTGCTTGTTAAATTACAAAACTTACTTGGTGAGAATAAAACTATAACATACATTTTAAAATAATTTTAGACATTACGTTTTACAGTATCACAATTATGAGCACTTCTGAGTTTTAAATGTTTGATTCGGTAAAATCGTGTGTCACGTGATGATTTTAAAACTACATAGTTAATTGGGTCACCTCCAATGTATTGTCTTTGACCTTAAGGCGACTAGCAATTAAACAGACTTACAGATTCAGTGATGTTATTTCTTAAAGAGCATGCTGTGTTACAGCTGAATTCGGAATTTATGAACAGTTGTTCTGCCATTTAAAGAAGGCAGGGAGTGTCATGGGTGATTTACACATTCCCCTAACAGGAAGTTGTAATAGTCTTGCTGCCAGACAATTACTTCCTTGTGTAGCTTTAACCTTTGAAATTAATTTTAGAAATGTTATTATAGAGAACAGCTACGGGAGAGGTTAATTTCAACATATCAAGATTTAAATATGTTAATGAAAAAGCAAATGAGGGATGTAACAACTGTTGATGGAATGAGTTACTGATGATTATGTTGTTAGTATTAAATTTACATTTCATTTTAAAATTTCTACCAATAAACTTGAAAATAATTTTTAAAAAATATGAATAAACAAAAAATATTTAAGATGATTTAAGGAAGTTATATATCAGTATAAAAGTTAAACAAACAAAACTACAAGATTGCAAGAAGATAAATAAAAAAGTGTGTGTGTTTGTGTGATTAACAAATCAATAATTTACTTTCTGAATCATGTTTATAATTTGAGATATGCAACACCGAAAATATGATGGATTTGATTACAATTATAAACAATACAGAAATGAGCTGATCTTTACAACAGAATTTATAATTAAATAGCAACAAACTTCAACTAAACTAGTTACAAGTATAGTATAGTTATTGTTAATGTTATACTCACTGCTGATAATGGCTTTATCATTAAAAAGTATATGATGAAAAAGTATAGATTATGGTTTGGTGCTTGTTAGTATTTAATTATGTTACAAAAGTGTTGAAACTTTAAAAACCAACAAATTTAATTACATTTCTATAAGATTTTAAAATAATATCTCTTCGTGTGTTGGATAATTTACGTAATCTAATTACATATTTTATATTTTTAATTCTTTATTTACAACTAGTAAAAACACACACAAAACTCACAAATTAATCATTTATTGACTCATATGCGTTTCAATGACAAAGTCATCATCATCATCAGTGAGTGTTACTACTACAAACACTAACTTACAACTCAGTGTTTGTAGTAGTAACATTCACTGGTGATGATGACTTTGTCATTGAAACGCATATGAGTCAATAAATGATTAATTTGTGAGTTTTGTGTGTGTTTTTATTTGTTTTAACATAACCTCACAAGCTAAGCTTAAATAATAGTTGTCTTAATTTACAGTATAAAAACTCCTATAGGCCTACTAATGAAAACATTTTTAATATATTACTTTTCAGAGATTTTAAAAAATGTCTGCGCTAGGGTTTATAATGCAATAAATGCTCAGAAAATATCTTAAAACACAGTATTTATTAGCAATGAATAACGGTCATAAATCTTTGCTTTAAATAAAGTTCATGGTTACTTTTTATTGTTCCTAATCATAAACGCGCCTTACATTTAATGGTATTGGCAACAGTGAAGGTTTATTTATCACGAAGACGAAAGGAGACAAATACCAAATAACAAATGATTTTTGTTGTCCATTTTTGTTTCCTAGTTGGTTTAAAAGTTGTATGTAGCATAAGGACACAATACATGGAGGACTATATATTTGTGCTGAACGCAATTCCTTTATATTCGTTATAGTAATAGGCGAGGTTAGTACCTTACCAGTTTCCTAGTTGGTTTACAAGTTGTATGTAGCATAAGGACACAATACATGGAGGTCTATATATTTGTGCTGAACGCAATTCCTTTATATTCGTTATAGTAATAGGCGAGGTTAGTACCTTACCAGTTTCCTAGTTGGTTTACAAGTTGTATGTAGCATAAGGACACAATACATGGAGGACTATATATTTGTGCTGAACGCAATTCCTTTATATTCGTTATAGTAATAGGCGAGGTTAGTACCTTACCAGTTTCCTAGTTGGTTTACAAGTTGTATGTAGCACAAGGACACAATACATGGAGGACTATATATTTGTGCTGAACGCAATTCCTTTATATTCGTTATAGTAATAGGAGAGGTTATTACCTTACCAGTTTCCTAGTTGGTTTACAAGTTGTATGTAGCATAAGGACACAATACAAGGAGGACTATATATTTGTGCTGAACGCAATTCCTTTATATTCGTTATAGTAATAGGCGAGGTTATTACCCTACCAGTTTCCTAGTTGGTTTACAAGTTGTATGTAGCATAAGGACACAATACATGGAGGACTATATATTTGTGCTGAACGCAATTCCTTTATATTCGTTATAGTAATAGGCGAGGTTAGTACCTTACCAGTTCCCTAGTTGGTTTACAAGTTGTATGTAGCATAAGGACACAATACATGGAGGTCTATATATTTGTGCTGAACGCAATTCCTTTATATTCGTTATAGTAATAGGCGAGGTTAGTACCTTACCAGTTTCCTAGTTGGTTTACAAGTTGTATGTAGCATAAGGACACAATACATGGAGGACTATATATTTGTGCTGAACGCAATTCCTTTATATTCGTTATAGTAATAGGCGAGGTTATTACCTTACCAGTTTCCTAGTTGGTTTACAAGTTGTATGTAGCATAAGGACACAATACATGGAGGACTATATATTTGTGCTGAACGCAATTCCTTTATATTCGTTATAGTAATAGGCGAGGTTAGTACCTTACCAGTTTCCTAGTTGGTTTACAAGTTGTATGTAGCATAAGGACACAATACATGGAGGTCTATATATTTGTGCTGAACGCAATTCCTTTATATTCGTTATAGTAATAGGCGAGGTTAGTACCTTACCAGTTTCCTAGTTGGTTTACAAGTTGTATGTAGCATAAGGACACAATACATGGAGGACTATATATTTGTGCTGAACGCAATTCCTTTATATTCGTTATAGTAATAGGCGAGGTTATTACGTTACCAGTTTCCTAGTTGGTTTACAAGTTGTATGTAGCATAAGGACACAATACATGGAGGACTATATATTTGTGCTGAACGCAATTCCTTTATATTCGTTATAGTAATAGGCGAGGTTAGTACCTTACCAGTTCCCTAGTTGGTTTACAAGTTGTATGTAGCATAAGGACACAATACATGGAGGACTATATATTTGTGCTGAACGCAATTCCTTTATATTCGTTATAGTAATAGGCGAGGTTAGTACCTTACCAGTTCCCTAGTTGGTTTACAAGTTGTATGTTGCATAAGGACACAATACATGGAGGACTATATATTTGTGCTGAACGCAATTCCTTTATATTCGTTATAGTAATAGGCGAGGTTAGTACCTTACCAGTTTCCTAGTTGGTTTACAAGTTGTATGTAGAATAAGGACACAATACATGGAGGTCTATATATTTGTGCTGAACGCAATTCCTTTATATTCGTTATAGTAATAGGCGAGGTTAGTACCTTACCAGTTTCCTAGTTGGTTTACAAGTTGTATGTAGCATAAGGACACAATACATGGAGGACTATATATTTGTGCTGAACGCAATTCCTTTATATTCGTTATAGTAATAGGCGAGGTTAGTACCTTACCAGTTTCCTAGTTGGTTTACAAGTTCTATGTAGCATAAGGACACAATACATGGAGGTCTATATATTTGTGCTGAACGCAATTTCTTTATATTCGTTATAGTAATAGGCGAGGTTAGTACCTTACCAGTTTCCTAGTTGGTTTACAAGTTGTATGTAGCATAAGGACACAATACATGGAGGTCTATATATTTGTGCTGAACGCAATTCCTTTATATTCGTTATAGTAATAGGCGAGGTTAGTACCTTACCAGTTTCCTAGTTGGTTTACAAGTTGTATGTAGCATAAGGACACAATACATGGAGGACTATATATTTGTGCTGAACGCAATTCCTTTATATTCGTTATAGTAATAGGCGAGGTTAGTACCTTACCAGTTTCCTAGTTGGTTTACAAGTTGTATGTAGCATAAGGACACAATACATGGAGGTCTATATATTTGTGCTGAACGCAATTTCTTTATATTCGTTATAGTAATAGGCGAGGTTAGTACCTTACCAGTTTCCTAGTTGGTTTACAAGTTGTATGTAGCATAAGGACACAATACATGGAGGTCTATATATTTGTGCTGAACGCAATTCCTTTATATTCGTTATAGTAATAGGCGAGGTTAGTACCTTACCAGTTTCCTAGTTGGTTTACAAGTTGTATGTAGCATAAGGACACAATACATGGAGGACTATATATTTGTGCTGAACGCAATTCCTTTATATTCGTTATAGTAATAGGCGAGGTTATTACCTTACCAGTTTCCTAGTTGGTTTACAAGTTGTATGTAGCATAAGGACACAATACATGGAGGACTATATATTTGTGCTGAACGCAATTCCTTTATCTTCGTTATAGTAATAGGCGAGGTTAGTACCTTACCAGTTTCCTAGTTGGTTTACAAGTTGTAAGTAGCATAAGGACACAATACATGGAGGACTATATATTTGTGCTGAACGCAATTCCTTTATATTCGTTATAGTAATAGGCGAGGTTAGTACCTTACCAGTTTCCTAGTTGGTTTACAAGTTGTATGTAGCATAAGGACACAATACATGGAGGACTATATATTTGTGCTGAACGCAATTCCTTTATATTCGTTATAGTAATAGGCGAGGTTAGTACCTTACCAGTTTCCTAGTTGGTTTACAAGTTGTATGTAGCATAAGGACACAATACATGGAGGACTATATATTTGTGCTGAACGCAATTCCTTTATATTCGTTATAGTAATAGGCGAGGTTATTACCTTACCAGTTTCCTAGTTGGTTTACAAGTTGTATGTAGCATAAGGACACAATACATGGAGGACTATATATTTGTGCTGAACGCAATTCCTTTATATTCGTTATAGTAATCGGCGAGGTTATTACCTTACCAGTTTCCTAGTTGGTTTACAAGTTGTATGTAGCATAAGGACACAATACATGGAGGACTATATATTTGTGCTGAACGCAATTCCTTTATATTCGTTATAGTAATAGGCGAGGTTAGTACCTTACCAGTTTCCTAGTTGGTTTAAAAGTTGTATGTAGCATAAGGACACAATACATGGAGGTCTATATATTTGTGCTGAACGCAATTCCTTTATATTCGTTATAGTAATAGGCGAGGTTAGTACCTTACCAGTTTCCTAGTTGGTTTACAAGTTGTATGTAGCATAAGGTCACAATACATGGAGGTCTATATATTTGTGCTGAACGCAATTTCTTTATATTCGTTATAGTAATAGGCGAGGTTAGTACCTTACCAGTTTCCTAGTTGGTTTACAAGTTGTATGTAGCATAAGGACACAATACATGGAGGTCTATATATTTGTGCTGAATGCAATTCCTTTATATTCGTTATAGTAATAGGCGAGGTTAGTACCTTACCAGTTTCCTAGTTGGTTTACAAGTTGTATGTAGCATAAGGACACAATACATGGAGGACTATATATTTGTGCTGAACGCAATTCCTTTATATTCGTTATAGTAATAGGCGAGGTTATTACCTTACCAGTTTCCTAGTTGGTTTACAAGTTGTATGTAGCATAAGGACACAATACATGGAGGACTATATATTTGTGCTGAACGCAATTCCTTTATATTCGTTATAGTAATAGGCGAGGTTAGTACCTTACCAGTTTCCTAGTTGGTTTAAAAGTTGTATGTAGCATAAGGACACAATACATGGAGGTCTATATATTTGTGCTGAACGCAATTCCTTTATATTCGTTATAGTAATAGGCGAGGTTAGTACCTTACCAGTTTCCTAGTTGGTTTAAAAGTTGTATGTAGCATAAGGACACAATACATGGAGGTCTATATATTTGTGCTGAACGCAATTCCTTTATATTCGTTATAGTAATAGGCGAGGTTAGTACCTTACCAGTTTCCTAGTTGGTTTACAAGTTGTATGTAGCATAAGGATACAATACATGGAGGACTATATATTTGTGCTGAACGCAATTCCTTTATATTCGTTATAGTAATAGGCGAGGTTAGTACCTTACCAGTTTCCTAGATTTCGCTATGATCGCCAGTGATATGTTATTAACTTCAAGTAATAATAGACGAATATCATTTTATATTTATAATTGTTAAAAGTATTTTAAAATAATGTAAAAATAAACGATTATTAAACATTTATGTGGATATTTTTATAAATACTTTCAAAGAAAGCCATCGCCCTGCTATGGACAATGCATTCTACAACTCTCTAAGTTAAATTAAATCTAAATGTAGATGTAATTATGAAACGCAGTTATAGTTTTCATTGTATAAAATTCAGTTATACTTACTATGAATTAGAGCTTTGTCACAGAAAAGCGTGTTACAAAACTAAATATTTTGTAATGTATAGGACTAATCATTTCATAAATAATTTTATTATTAAATATCCACCTTGACTACAAAAAGCAACAGACAGCGCAGTAGTGTAATTATAATTAATCAACCATTTTAAGCCATGAATACAAATATATAGGCCTACTCAATCTTAATGTACATTTCGCTAGCACAATTACCAGAGGTTACAAATATACTGAGATCTACATCCTAAAGTTTATATATATATATATATATATATATATATATATATATATATATATATACACATGAATTTCCATTCGAAAATGATTTGAAAATAACATCTAACCGAAGACAATCTATCTTAAAACAATTGAAGTTGCAAGTTAGATCACTGACGATGATGACTTTGTCATTGAAACGCGTTTGAGCAAGTAAATAATTATTTTCTGAGTCCTGTGTATATCTTTTATTTGTTGTAACATAACCTCACAAACTAAGCTCAAAGAATAGTTGTATTAAATTAGATGTTAGTGTTGTAGTGTAGGCCTATAAACTCCTTGTTTGGCTTTAGGAAATATCCAGAAGAATCCGTCCATGTTTGGAAACTTAATGAGAATTAAATATATATATATAACGCGAAGAATTAGTTTACCTTTTTTCTGCTGATTTTAAAGTGCCAGAATAACAGACGTTTTTACTCAAGTACATAAATAAAACAAATTTTATTACATAAAAAAACTGTTCCTAACCTTATATATATAGGCCTATATATATATTATAATATTTAAAATGAGATATACTCAAATGAACAATTTTGCTTACCTGTGTGGTTTCATCTTCCAACGCCCTAAGTCTGGCCAGATCCCGGAGTCTTTCCCGCCTCTTGTCTGATAATATTTCCAAACGTTTTGCGGCTTTGTCTACTTCACAGAACAGCCGCTCAGCCCGCTCCACACACAGCCTGTTGATAAAAACATATACATATAGCGGTTTCCACTAACGTAAATTAAAATTAAATATGCCGAGCGTATATTCCTTTTATTACACTTTTAAATATTTCCTGATATTCACTCGTATCAACCTTTATTGGCCATACATAATTTTTTTCTCATTATATTAAAATCATTTATTGTTATAATCTTATCCTTTTTGCAGCTAATGTTTTATTCCAATTGTTATTTCTATTTATTCAGAATAGAAATCATTTACATAATCTTAAGACGATAGGAAAATTATATGTTATAATTTTATATGTGTAAATTTTCGATACACTACAAAATTACAATTACTACTGCAATTCGACATCGCCCTATGCACGAAATGAGAACACGTAATTAGTCCTCGAAAGTCGACTCGCGTATCCTATATAAAGTAAGATTCTTGTTTAAGTAAATTATAGTGTAAGTGATTAAGTGAATACAACGATCATTGTTTATTACAACAAAGTGTAAAATAGATTTTAAATAAGTAAAAATCTGAGTAGATAATTTTGTTGCAAGTTGGAAATAAATATTATTGATAACCAACATCTTAGTATTTAAAAATTGTAACTAATGTTAAAAAAATATTTTTATAGCGTATATTGAAAGCATTGAAATTCTTTTATATTTGTATTAGCTTCACAAAAATCTAAAAGAGCAATTATTTTTAAAGTTAAATAAGACAGGATGAGTGAAACTAACCTGACATCTTCGCTATCAGGGAGCCATTGGGCCCTCTCCTCCAATTGCGCCAATGTCTTCTGTCCTTCTCGGCGTAGCCGTTGCATTTCCGAGTCGTTAAGGACTCTGGACATCGCCCGGTGCTGATGGTTCACCTGCTTGCGGCTGAGGGACTCGTTTGCAGAGTTCCTAACGTCAGACATGACGCCCACCAGCCGGCGCCCACACGACTGGCAGCTTGTCGTTAGTGGTTCGAACTCCTAAACACAGCAACAAATAGCTTTTAATTGGTGCCGCCGAGTGCCGTACAATAACGTAACTGGGTGGTTTATAACCTTAAAAGGAACAGTGTGGCCGAAGGCAGCAATCACTTAGTGATAAGGCTCTGTTAGAAAGAGCTGTGCTGTAATTCATGCCTTGTCTACGATGTAAAAAGCCTCCAAAAACTATATTCTGTTTTATTTTATTCATGTTTCTTGCCTGAAGCACAACTATTAAACATTTGTATATATGAATATGTAACGATTTCATGAATCGATAGTAAATTAGATTTATAGCGCGATTAGAGTAGGTCTAATAAAAACGGGTCGAGGATGTAGTAAACGCTAATAAAGTCACGGAAAGGATCTCTGAAACGCGTTCGACAGATGGTAAACAACCAGCTGACTTCAATGAAAATTATTCTAGGTGAAAACGTCGACAATATAGATAATTCACTGAATTATTTTAAATTAGGAAGGAAAGCTGTGCGAATTAAATACATTATACTCATTGGATTACATACTAGATTGAAAGCGACTGAACGTGGTCGCAGGTATTCGCCGTGGAAAGTTGCTTTAGCGTCTCTAACAACTAAATTATTTCAACCAGTTAGTGTATGATCTTGAACTTGGAATAATGCGGCTTCTCGGGTCAGAGGTGACCATTTGTAATCTGCAAGCATTGTTGGTGTCAAACGTAAACTTTCTTCATTAGTCTTAACTTTCCCGATTCCATAGAACACTATAAATTAAACAAGTTCCCGAGGAAGGAAGAAAGAAAAGCTATCTATGGTTATATACAGAAGGCCTTACATTCACAGAGCCAAGAGCGAATCCACTCAAATGCAAGCCAAACGGCGTTGCTGTTTGAGTATCAAGATATTCTGTGCAGGCGTTTATAGCACGGAAGCGTAGATGAGAGTCAATTAGCGAGGAATATGTGACCAGGTAGTCGGCGGAATTGCACGCCGCGCAAAATTAGCTCACGAACAGCTTGGCCACCGTATGGACTACTTAACATCAAATTATTACAGCATGCAAGTACATCTTTGCCAGCTTTCTTTCAGCGACTCATCACTCTTCAAATCAGTAACACCTAACCTTGATTTCTCTCTCCGTTATTATTTTGTGATATTACAAATATTTTACCTTGCTTTACTAATACGACGTGAAACGAAAATTGAAAATTATGGAATTGAAAGAATAAACATAGCTTAGTTTTAAATTATAGGAACTAAGTTATCTTAGTTTTCTTCCTACGCAAAAGTAAAGTCGTTGGCTAAATATAGTTTTCTGTAGAGTTTTGGATTTAGAGTTTTAGGAGGGATCGCATGACCACTATGTGCGATTTATCACTTCGTATCGATTTATCGATAAAAATATCGATTTATTGAATGTCACTTTAAACTATTCGTTTTAAATGTGACTTCGCAATATTAGTATTATGTAAAGTATTAAAAAAATAAGTCCTGTTTCAAATATAGAAAAATTATAAACTAGAGAAACGTTGATTATTTTATATAAATTGGTCAAAGGTAACAACTATTAGTCCTCGGTTGTTACTTTATATTTTCGTAGTTACCAGTTATGGCGATAAATTGCCTCAACATGGAATAGTCTTCAACAAAACTAGGGCAACGGGGATATTGATAACCAAATATCTACAACCAACATAGGCAACTAATTCTATATAGTCGACAAACTTCGTAACATCTAAACACATGGATATAATTCGGAGGGACATTAATGCAAAGTGGGACCATTTAGGAAATAAGATTTAGGAGTCTCGGTAAACAACTTGAAAAGCCTCTTTATTTATAATAACCACCAATATCCCTCCTAAAGCAAGAGTAATCAGATTTTTAGTTTTCCGTTTTTACTCTAGAGCAGGGGTCCTCACTAGAAATACTTTGAGAGCCAAAAATTTTGCATACAATTTTCCTGAGGGCCGCAAGTACAAGAGGTACTAAATAACTGACAAACAATATGATTATAACATACGTTTATTACATTACCAACATAAATAAATTGTTTTGCGCATAAAAAAGTTTGAAAATTTCTTTTTTTTTACTTAGTTAATTCTTTGAAGTTGATGGGCGAAATCTTTCACAGTCCTCTAATATGGCATCTATGTCGGCAGGTTGGGAAGAAACTGAAATTCTTAAAATGTTCTCAACATTCTCACTTGTTAGCCTAGATCTGTACTTGTTTTTTACACACTTCAGCTTACTGAAAAAACACAATATTTTCTGAGCACATTCAAGCAAGTTAGGAAATTTGTCCTTTTCAACAACCCTCCAAAACTCATAGTGAGCTTTATTCTTCATCTTTTCTTCAAAAATACTTTTGAGTTCCGTATCGTTCTGAAGATCGATTAATTCATTTTTCAAATCCCTAGCTTCATATCCAAAAACAAAAAGATGAGCTACATTAGCTGGTTTCATTGCCCATGGACTTTCTACCAAGCGAAATGGTTCCTGATACTTCCTGAAGTCACTAAACCTCTGAAACATTTCTTCCTTCAGGTCTTTCAACAGTTTTAGTAAATCGAAAACATTTTGACTTTCATCAGGATTTTCATCAAACAATGTTTTAACTGAAGGGAAACTGGAATAATCACTGTTTGATAGTTCTTCAATATACATATTGAGTTTTTGTTCATGTGCAAATACGATACTCATCATCTTAGTTACAATGTTATTATAGTCTCCTTGCAATTTAGTCAGCGTTTAATTCATAATGCCCATTGTGTCAGTAAGAAACGCTACTTTAAGCCACCAACTAAAATTATAAACTTCAGGGTACTCTTTGTTCTTTGTAGCCAAAAACAAAGTAATCTCATGTCGAATGCTGAAGAAACGTTCCAAAACTTTACCCTTACTCAGCCATCTAACTTCTGTGTGGTAAAGCACATCCCCGTATTACGAAATAAGTTCTTTCAAAAACTCTTGAAAAGTTCTGTGGTTCAGTTCATTTGATCTTATGAAATTCACGATCTTAACAACGTCTTTCATAACACAGTAACAAAAAATATTTTGACTTAAATCCTAACCGTCTAAGGGCCGCAAAAAATCGTCCCGAGGGCCGCGTAGTGAGGATGCCTGCTCTAGAGAATGTAGGTTGTACAGCATGTAGTGACAGACAACTGTGCTGTTTGGCTCCATCATATCAACCATTAGTTAAACCTCAAAAATTCTTTATAATATCACAGAATATAATATTACACATTACTTCCAAATATATATAAACTTTATCAATAATTAATACAATTTTTAAATTGTATTAAAAAGTTTCTTTTTCATAAACTGACAAACGTCTTTAAGAGTGTATAAACTTTTTTAATATGAGACTATTGGTTTGTTTTTATTATTTTTGCCCTATACTATAGTGACGGGTAAGTATTATTAAGTAAAATGTTTTATTATAAATAGCTATATTTAACCAAGGTGAAAAATACATCACAACCTTATTATTTATAAAAAAAAACTACACAATTTTCTAATTTCACAAAATTATTTTCACATTCTTTACTCATTAAAAATTTGACCCTTTTCTTGTGTAGCTCTTTAAGCGAGGTAGCTATTTCAACACAATCTTTTATAACTCTCTAAAAACGTTACCATATCAATAAAATGTGAAACATCTTTTGGGTTCTTAGGATTTGAAAATTCTTTAATAGAGTTAGTTTTCTATGGATCTGCCTCCAATATGTACTGAAGCATGTTATTATCTAAAAGATTTGCTGTTGTTTAATTAACACTGAAATTAATTTTACTAATCACTTAAACAATAGTTTATGACTATCCGAACTTAGTAAATTTGTTAAAACTTACTGAGACAGAACGTTTTCGATCGCTATGTGCTAATCTTCATCAGTGTCTTCTGCAGTTTTAACAAATTTACTAAATTAAAGTTCGGATAGTCATAAACTATTGTTTAAGTGATTAATAAGATTCGCCAAACGTAATGGACTACAAAATTCAAGAGCTTGAATAATTTTACTTAGTCTTTTTATTACGAGTTAAATGTTTTCTCAGCGTTATTATTGAAAGTAATATTTGGAAGTATTTGTTCGATACTCAACGAACTCTTAAAAGATACTCTTGAAAGCACAACGATCCTCTTGAAAGCAGATAACATAGAGTTGTTAAAACGTGTTGCATCCTTCATAATATTGTGCGGAAATCCGATAGAATTAATTTTTAGGATGAAAAAACATCCGTTTGTAGAAGAACATGCAGATTCCGCGCAATTACAAGCAATGGAAAATAGTTAGGGTATATTTTACTGTCTTTTTTATGGGGTCAGAAAATTTTATTAACTTATAGTTTATTGTCATGTTTTTTAGTGTTTATTATTAACGACAAAAAGGAGATAATGAAATAAAATTTATTTCAATTGATTGATTATTTCAAGAATTAAGAAAAAGTTTTCAAAATTTAAAACACTTTGAGAAGGAAGAATGGCATATTTAAAAAAATAATTTTACAAATGGGACTAAATATTTGCACTCACGAAAATCGTTGTAAAAAGTTCACTACATTAACGAAGTGATGAAACTTTTACAGTAATTCCGTGTAATTAAATTGTTGAATATTATATTGTAGATTTTTTTAAAATTAGTGATTTCCATAAGTAAAGGCAATTTATGTTGAATATTGTATGAAACTCTGACAAATAACAAAACTAACAAAGAACGACGAATGTAGTGTCTTTAGATTTTCACAAATATAAATAGATAAACTATGATATTAAAAGGCACAAACATCAATAAACACTACACGTCACAAAAGTCAACAATCTTGTTTAGTCAGTCTGATCACATGTTTGGAAATAATGAAATATCATGGTATTGCATAGCAACTGAAATCTAGCGAGTAAAATCAGCTGTTAATGCTTCGAGATATGCGTATAAATACCCTTCTATGAAACAGATTCGAAATAACTTGGCATTTAATTACTTTGAATGTTTTTTCGATTTTTTAAAAAAATTGTCATAATACATTATTTGTAAAGAGAATTTAATTGATCTAGGTCAATACAAATGATCGATGCTGTGGTTACGTCTGAACAGATGCTTCTAGTAGGCCTACTAGCGTACTACTCTCTCCAATTCCTCAGGATTCGCAGGTGGTAAAAGGACAAGTGCATTGGCTCACGCACCATTTTAAACATCTGCCGTCAATTTACGAGAAGTTCATAAAATGCTGATAATTTGTGCAGCGGGTAAAATTATGTATTGAATTGAAATTCCCGCCAAAATGAGAGGGAGCATAGATTCTATTTCATACAATGGTAGCGTTTTTCCTGTTAAAACATAAAATCATCCATAACTTAGATATTTCTATGAGTGCTTCATTGATAAATGTGGTTTACTTTTGCTTGATACGCAATTATGATAAACTGTAGGCTAATGAAATAGTTCAGTAAGGCGAAATCATTTGTCAAGTTTCACTATAATTATTAACATGTACGATCTACTGCACTAAGAGAAAAGGAGAGTTGCAGTAAATGAAAAGTGTTCTACATCCTTACACAAGTCAATTGCAGTTTTATAATTCCCTCACGTTTCGTTCGTTTAAGGTATTTTCGTGATGCAATAGGAGCCAGTTGCTTGCACAAAGAATGTAGTTTCACGTTTAATTTTATATCTTCGTGTTATAAATTTATTTCAAAACTCTTCTTAGAAAATGCAATCAGGGGGTTCTGACTTGCGGGATTTGAAATCTCACTGCTATAAACAAATGGGCATTTTTGGGCATTACAGTTCTCTTTTACTATGTTGTTTTATTTTTAAATAGCATTACTTTATTTATGTTACACTTCAGATGTATAAATTTATTGACTTGATATTTATTAGTCACAACTCATTTCAATTCTTAAACGATGCAAAGTCTATTAGGATTAACTCTTTCATCTTTTATAATTTTAGGTAACCGATTTCGTTCTTCCAAAATCACTAATTTTTATAACTGAAAACATCATCACATGTGTTACTTACATAAGTTGTTTAGTTGGTAAAACTGCGTGACACAGATCCATTAAATGATCCAGGAATATAACATTATAACGTGGTCACAGATAAGACCATATACAACTATAATAAAGGGGTTTCACGTTTACAAATAATAGTTAGTATGTGGAATACAATTTAATGTTTTTTACTAGTTTAGATGCCTATACAGGCTATTGTTGAAACACTGCGTTTCTAATGACCTAGGCTATTTGCCTTAAGTGTCATATTTTTCTTAAAATATAATGTGGTATATTTCATAATATAGTTTGTCTTACTCAATTGGACCCTTTATAAAAAACTACTACACGGGAATCTGTTGCTTTAATAATCTTACGTTTGTTACCAATTTATCTGACTGGATTATAAATACTTCATTGATCTATGATCAGAATATGTAATCGAGTTTAGTGTGTTATTAAGTTTTACTGAACATTTTTTTATATGTGGCATCTGTTTCTTCTATATTTCAGTGTACATTGTCACAGTTTTTCCCTTTAGTTTTGTTCTTAATTCAAAAAAAGACAAACGCATAACAAAGTCCTTCAACTGGTTTCTTCGTAATGAAGGAAAACATACGTGGCTGTCGAAGCAACCTGCTGTTCCGAACCTAACACTGTCACCTACAAATCCCAACAGACTTGACGCTGGCTCATTCATCAGGCCCAACTTGAATACGTGGAATATGAATTAATTAAGCGCCCAAGGATAGGAAGAGGAAGACTTAAGGAGTTGTAAACAATTCGGATGTCATTAATCACAACAAACTTCCGCCAAGTCCTCTTTACTGAAAGCAAAGGTTAACGACCCGTGCACTATGGACCCCCCATAGAACACAATGCAGTTTGACACTCGACCTAATGCGTTGATAGTAGATTCTTATAGTACATAGTAACCGAAACTGAATATCAACAAACACAATTATACACACACTGGCTTTCTCCGTTACCTAAATTCCTCTCTCCCCTCTCTCTCTCCCTCCCTCTCTCTCTCCTTCTCTCTCTCTCTCCCTCTCTCTCTCTCTCTCTCTCTCTCTCTCTATATATATATATATATATATATATATATATATATATATATATATATATATATATATTTCCGTTATCAGTTTACCATAAGAAACAACGTACCTCCAACAAACGAAAACCTTTTTTGACAAAAACAAAAACATTATCATTGAAAGATAACCATTTATTATTTTTTATGTTTTTAATACAAAGAACGTTTACTATTAAAAAATGTATGAATATGACGCGCTACGAAACTATGGCGCTGAAATATGGTAAACACCCATAAAGTGTTAATTATTGTAACAGTATTCAATTCCAAACTTTAAATGTTTTGTGTTTTTGTATTGTTTTAACTTCACGTATTTCTAATTCGAATACATAAAGAAAGAAATTCTTTCGTAGAAAGAGAATTTTTGTCCTAAAAAAATAGGTTAGGAAATAATTATTGTTAAAGTTTAAAAAAAATTATTGTTCGAAAAACGTTTATAAAATATATCTAAACAATTTCTTAAAATGATTTAAATATTCTCTTGAGCAAGTGTTGACTAATTTACCTAAACACAAAAATAATATTCAATAACCACACTAAAATGACTTATTTACTAAACCACTTGTGTACATTTCGGATGCCCCCTTCTCAAAGAGATTCTCTTAAGGCGTTTCGTCTTAAGACGTTCACATAGAGAATACACTCTGATGATGGTTTTTAAGTAACTGAAATGTAGATCAAGTGTTTTAGAAAATAAGTTACTGTAATTGTGGGCTTATTTTCTGAATTCGATTAAAATTATTTATTGAATAAACACTATACAATTATGAAGATATTAAGTGCAATGTTTTAACAAGTCAAGATGGCGGCAAAAGATTTTAATAAATCTTTGCCGAGATATTTCATCTAAAGTAAAACACTTTAAAAACAATGTATGAGGTTCAAAACCTTCTAGAAATCAAAATCTGCATCAATACAAAAATATCCACTTTTACCTCCTATCCATATTACCCTCCTACCAATAAATAATCCTTGTAATATGCATATTTGTCATAGAAAACCCATTCATTTAGACAAAAATCTTTCCCTTATTGTAGGTTTTGTCGGGGATAGAAAACGTACGACAAATATTTACGTTTTGTCCAGTGTATACATACTACGTTTGCCTTCCACTTTCTTCCTCAATTCCATAAACTTGACTTTTGTGTAGACTGTTTAGTGAATCTTTTTGAGATATATTTTTTTTATTATGGAGGGAAAACAGGTGTTTTTTTATTTTTTCAACTAAAAGAAGTTGGTGTTTACAACGACTGTGAGGAAAAGAATCGAAGAGGGTAAAGACAAGATTCTCAAGGGAGTGGCTTTTGAAAAAGGTCTCTTTGCTGAAAGAACTGAGGGGCGAACCTGATCACTGGCGCAATTACTTGCGAATGGACACCTCAGCCATTAGTCAATTGCTAGAGTTAGTAATACCATACATACAAAAACAAGACACCCGGATGAGAAAAGAAATTACACCCCATGAAAGACGCACAGCAACTCTCAGATATCTTCCAACACGGCGTAGCCTCAAGGACTTTGAGTTCACAACCATAATATCCAAAACAAGTCTGAGCCAAATAATTCCTGAAACCTGTGATTCAGTGTACTTGGTTTTAAAGAAGTATCCGCGGCATCCGTGGTACATCTTGATCATGTGAAAGTTCTAATAAGTTGAGGTACCACAAAGATGGTTTGTATACGTATTCGTCTCCAGTTTCAGAGATTTTTGATGCTTTCTCTTTTTTTGACTGTTTTTTGTACACATATTTCAACGATTCTTTTTATTAATTTTTGTTGTTGTTGTTAGCTGTCTCTTTATTTGCCATCGCGTCCATTTCGTTTATTTTTATAAGTTCCTCATAGGCGAGGGTTTTTTATATTTTGACCACTATAGTGTTTATTTTTCACTTGACACAAACACGAAAAAATTTTATGAATTTCATGAATTCTCCGAGAAAATTGTGGATGCATTGCCGCAAGTCCGACATTATTAGGTTTTGTGGTGAAACGGAAGCTAACTCGAGCGGCGCTAGTCGAGGATATGACGTCTTGTCTTAACCCGAGTCTACACGTTACGTTTTGTCCCATCAGCTGTCGCAAAATGATGCTTCTCCCATCAGTTCTTCAATCTTACCTTGGATTTCTTTTCGATTCGACGAGACGTACGTTTTGCTGTTTACACGCCACGTTTTATAAGATAGGATCTGTCCTGGCCCACAGTAAACCGCAGCGTGTAAACCGGCCCTATACTGGTTGAACAAGAACTGTAAAAGTGTTAGAATTTATAGTAGCTTTAAAAATATTTTGGGATATCCGTGACCACAGCACTAATTCACACGCTTGCTACACAAACGCGCACACACCCACACACACATATTTAAACATAATTTACTACCGTATTATTTGAAACTTTTTCACAATAATATCCATTGTTAGAATTTATTTTGACACCAATTTTGTTTTAAGTTGTTGGTTTTTTTAAAGTTTTTTTAAAGTAAAACAGTAACACTTCTACCTGATTTCAGCCTTGACGCTTATTTACCGGGTAGCAAACAAATAATTGAAATAATTTCGAAATCCGTAAGAAGTCTGTTTCCAGCGCGTTTTGTTTCATTTGGAATTTAATTTTTTTAATTTTTGATTTGTGTTTCTTAGCTCTCAGATGTAAAGGTCACAGAGCATATTTTTAAGAAAAGATGTTTTACATTTTACGCTATTACAAAGTCTTTGGTTTCGGCGCTTTGCCGAATGTAATCTCTCTTGAATTCAGACATTTTAAATATTTCCATTTTGTAGACAGTTATTTAAAATATTTATTGTTATTTAACAGTCCTAATAATATGCGCTAAACTGTTTTAGGTTTATGTATAACCTCAAGAAAATTCTACAATAATTAATCATAACTTTACAAAAGAGGTTTTGAAAAAATACTTTCAAATATACCATGTATTAACGAGAATTAATATTAGTAGGGGGCCTTGTGGTTGTACGTTAAAAAAACAAACACAGAACCACTGGTCTGTGCCTATCTCAGCTGGACATTTGGCAAGACAGTCTTTACGTAAAGTTCGCAGACGTCCTTGAGCAAATTTTAAGTTTCGCGACAAAACATGACAGACACGGTTGAAATTAAAAAAAAACATTTTTTAAATCTAAAGTAAGTTTTTTGTTTAGGACAATGGCAATACTGATAAAGTAATAGAGTTTTGCTGCAAGCCAGTATTTATAATTTGCGAAATAACCATTATTTTCGAAGTTAACTATAACTATAAACACGCATGTTTTTCAGTTAAAGTGAGGTTATGAAGCTCCTACATTTGCAGCATTAAATTATTGAAGCACAAAAGTTAGTTATTACGTCACTCCATCAGAACTTACCTTAAAAAATTCCACCCATTCTAGCTGATCGTGCGTCGTGTTGCCCCCGCATTCGGAAGGGGTCTGGTCTTCTTCAAAGTAGCGGCGAAGGTTTTCAGCATTACTCACGAAATTGCACTAAAAATGAATAAATCTATGAAATAATTGTGACATTAGGCAGTATAGATTAGTAGTACTATTAGGCAAGTCGAAGTTTTAAAAAAGTACCGTAAAAAAGAGAAGAAAATGTATTGGCAATTTCTCACAATATTTACGCATTAGGCCTACATAAATATGTGTCCAAAAAATTTGTATCACATGTAACATAATAATTTCATGAATTATAAGCTGATAATTTTCAACAAAGTAGTAAATTTATCTATTTATTATTGAAAGGAAATGCTTATTCACAATCCTTGAAATACAATTTACTGGCTTATTGTGTATAATAACGTTTGGTTTTGTAACTGTAGTGCTTTATTTTATAAACGTTTCTTCTGGAAAAATTAGAAAAATACATTTATACAAATAATCTGAGTAAAATATACTAATAACTTTGAACGATGGCTGTTCCTGGCGCTGTCAGCGTTAATACGTCCAGAGCTCGGCACGAACTTCTAATTATTTTTGTTGTGTGAAGAAAATAACGGTTGATAAACGGATCAAGTCAATTTCTTTATATTAGCAATAACATTTCGATATAAAACGATAAACGATATCGTTAACTAACTTTATCGTTTATATTAACGATAAAGGTCGATAGAAAAGCTCAGTTTTACAGTTACGTTGCCGTTATCTGTAACGTAAATTAGGATAGTTTTGTAGCGCAGATCTTACAATGGTTTCCTAGTGTATAAGTGTAAGGATCTAGTGGCAGACGAATAAGTTTTATTACGTTATTACATAGGAAGATTCGGTGCAAGATGGTAATTTGATCCTAACACCTCAAATGTGATTAAAATAGATTATTATATTATAAAATAACCCATGTTTTCAATCTAATGTTATAAATAAATTTAAATACACTAAAACTAACTTGACAAGTTTCGCTCTAATGAACGTTAGAGAGAGATAACATTGACTTACCTTCACTTTACCAAGAGGTAGAACCCGCGATATCCTCTCCGACTCCAGAGAACTGTTCCAAAGCAGCACAGATGCGATCCTCTGCTGTGTCTGTTACACAAGAAGAGTATTACAAGAGTGCATTGTACGTCAGGGCTTACAGCTAGTGTGTGTAAGACAACAATAGGAACTTACCGTGACCAATGCGAGCGATTTGTCCAGCTGATGTAAAGACGCTTCTGTCCTAACGTTCAGTGCCAGCACAACCAATCCGTCGGATGTTCGTTCCGGGCTGCAAAATAAACAAACTTTTAGTTATAAACAATATTCGAGCTGCTTTGTGAGTTGAGGTTATGAACACAATAAATATACACAACTCGCAATGATGAAACACTGATGATGATGACATAAGTCGTTGAAATGCGTGTGAAATTAAAGTTTTATAATTGTGAGTTTTGTATATTTATTGTTTTGAAAACTTTTAGTTACTTGTTTACATAACTTATTATTTACTCATAAAATTTTATCATAGTGTTTATTTCAACCAATAGGTAATTTTATTTGTAATTTAACCGTGCAAAGACAATGGAACAAATATATTTCCGGTATAGTATTTGTTTTATTTGAATTACACTAAATTCCGTAAATCGCTTTTGCCATGGTAAAAAGCAAAACTCCGTAACACATTACAAACTCTTCTACTCATTAAATACAATCTAAATAGATGATAGTGTATAAATTTGTATTTGTATAAACTACTGGTTTTTTTATTACAAAATGCCATTCCTTTCAATAACAATCTTTCAATAGTATACTTCAATGTATACAAGTATAAGAAATTAATAATCTTACGTGGGCTGACCAAAAGAAATTACTATTTCTTATAACGTTTCTGACTGAATACAATAAACTGTAAAACCTTAGGTTTACCGTTATATTTTTTGATAAATAAAATTTAATTTAAATGGAAGAAGAAAATATTGTAATTTTTTAAATAAAAATATTATGAAATCCAAATTTTTTAAACTAAATATTTTTAAAAATATTTTTTTGTTTATTTGGCAAGCCGAAGATTTTTTTAAGTGCAAAAATCCAAACGGGTCTCAATTCCAAATATTAGGCAAGTCAGAAGGACTCCTACAAAATGTTGACTTGTTAAGAAGCATGTAACATACCTAATAGATATTTTAACTGTATCTGTTTAATGTAGTTATTAATTTAAAAAATGTATTTATTAGGAAACCTTTTTATTAAATGTTGAATCGATACTTAAAAAGTTAAACACTCCTAAAAAAGTTTCCGTTTTCAAATTTGAAATAAAATCATGTAACTCAATACTATTATACTAAATTAATTAGTGCTGTCAATCGAAATATAAATAAATATATTCATTAAATGATGACAGATATTTAATAAATCAGAAATAGTCGTTGCAATTATACCATTTTATCTTAATAATGTATAATAAATAAAGTAACATAACCTACGTGTTAGAACCGTTGTTGTACGTACAACATAAGCAATAACATAAAATCAGCTGTTCTATGAAGTCATATGTTATCACGTAATGTAAATTTAAGAGCGTCTAGGGACAGTGACGGTAAGCCGAAGAGTTTTCTACATGTAAAGCACACAGTCAGACCTGATATAATAAATGGCCATTTCAATAACAGGTTATTGTAACTTGTGATACGTTTGGTCTGTGTTAGAAGAACAAATATAATTCTTCGCCATCACAGTTTAAGTCCATTTCAACTACATTGACCAAAACTTTAAACCATGCTACCATACCCATGTTTATTTGCTAATTTCTGAATTCTCTTGAAAAGACTTATAAATTATTCCAGGGTTAGTTATAGTGACGTATTTAGTATAGGAACAATTTATTTGACTTCTATATTCCAAGAATATTAAGACTAGTAAGACAATGTCCAAAGTTCAAGTGCATTAGACACCTCCATTATAGTGACGTATTTAGTATAGGAACAATTTATCTGACTTCTATATTCCAAGAATATTAAGACTAGTAAGACAATGTCCAAAGTTCAAGTGCATTAGACACCTCCATTATAGTGACGTATTTAGTATAGGAACAATTTATCTGACTTCTATATTCCAAGAATATTAAGACTAGTAAGACAATGTCCAAAGTTCAAGTGTATTAGACACCTCCATTATAGTGACGTATTTAGTATAGGAACAATTTATCTGACTTCTATATTCCAAGAATATTAAGACTAGTAAGACAATGTCCAAAGTTCAAGTGCATTAGACACCTCCATTATAGTGACGTATTTAGTATAGGAACAATTTATCTGACTTCCATATTCCAAGAATATTAATACTAGTAAGACAATGTCCAAAGTTCAAGTGCATTAGACACCTCCATTATAGTGACGTATTTAGTATAGGAACAATTTATCTGACTTCCATATTCCAAGAATATTAATACTAGTAAGACAATGTCCAAAGTTCAAGTGCATTAGACACCTCCATTATAGTGACGTATTTAGTATAGGAACAATTTATCTGACTTCCATATTCCAAGAATATTAATACTAGTAAGACAATGTCCAAAGTTCAAGTGCATTAGACACCTCCATTATAGTGACGTATTTAGTATAGGAACAATTTATCTGACTTCTATATTCCAAGAATATTAATACTAGTAAGACAATGTCCAAAGTTCAAGTGCATTAGACACCTCCATTATAGTGACGTATTTAGTATAGGAACAATTTATTTGACTTCTATATTCCAAGAATATTAATACTAGTAAGACAATGTCCAAAGTTCAAGTGCATTAGACACCTCCATTATAGTGACGTATTTAGTATAGGAACAATTTATCTGACTTCCATATTCCAAGAATATTAATACTAGTAAGACAATGTCCAAAGTTCAAGTGCATTAGACACCTCCATTATAGTGACGTATTTAGTATAGGAACAATTTATCTGACTTCTATATTCCAAGAATATTAAGACTAGTAAGACAATGTCCAAAGTTCAAGTGCATTAGACACCTCCATTATAGTGACGTATTTAGTATAGGAACAATTTATCTGACTTCCATATTCCAAGAATATTAAGACTAGTAAGACAATGTCCAAAGTTCAAGTGCATTAGACACCTCCATTATAGTGACGTATTTAGTATAGGAACAATTTATCTGACTTCTATATTCCAAGAATATTAATACTAGTAAGACAATGTCCAAAGTTCAAGTGCATTAGACACCTCCATTATAGTGACGTATTTAGTATAGGAACAATTTATCTGACTTCTATATTCCAAGAATATTAAGACTAGTAAGACAATGTCCAAAGTTCAAGTGCATTAGACACCTCCATTATAGTGACGTATTTAGTATAGGAACAATTTATCTGACTTCTATATTCCAAGAATATTAAGACTAGTAAGACAATGTCCAAAGTTCAAGTGCATTAGACACCTCCATTATAGTGACGTATTTAGTATAGGAACAATTTATCTGACTTCTATATTCCAAGAATATTAAGACTAGTAAGACAATGTCCAAAGTTCAAGTGCATTAGACACCTCCATTATAGTGACGTATTTAGTATAGGAACAATTTATCTGACTTCTATATTCCAAGAATATTAAGACTAGTAAGACAATGTCCAAAGTTCAAGTGCATTAGACACCTCCATTATAGTGACGTATTTAGTATAGGAACAATTTATCTGACTTCTATATTCCAAGAATATTAAGACTAGTAAGACAATGTCCAAAGTTCAAGTGCATTAGACACCTCCATTATAGTGACGTATTTAGTATAGGAATAATTTATCTGACTTCTATATTCCAAGAATATTAAGACTAGTAAGACAATGTCCAAAGTTCAAGTGCATTAGACACCTCCATTATAGTGACGTATTTAGTATAGGAACAATTTATCTGACTTCTATATTCCAAGAATATTAAGTCTAGTAAGACAATGTCCAAAGTTCAAGTGTCTTAGACACCTCCATTATAGTGACGTATTTAGTATAGGAACAATTTATCTGACTTCTATATTCCACGAATATTAATACTAGTAAGACAATGTCCAAAAATCAAGTGTATTAGACACCTCCATTATAGTGACGTATTTAGTATAGGAACAATTTATCTGACTTCTATATTCCAAGAATATTAAGACTAGTAAGACAATGCCAAAACTCAAGTGTATTAGACACCTCCATTATAGTGACGTATTTAGTATAGGAACAATTTATCTGACTTCTATATTCCAAGAATATTAATACTAGTAAGACAATGTCCAAAGTTCAAGTGTATTAGACACCTCCATTATAGTGACGTATTTAGTATAGGAACAATTTATCTGACTTCTATATTCCAAGAATATTAAGTCTAGTAAGACAATGTCCAAAGTTCAAGTGTCTTAGACACCTCCATTATAGTGACGTATTTAGTATAGGAACAATTTATCTGACTTCTATATTCCAAGAATATTAATACTAGTAAGACAATGTCCAAAGTTCAAGTGTCTTAGACACCTCCATTATAGTGACGTATTTAGTATAGGAACAATTTATCTGACTTCTATATTCCAAGATTATTAAGACTAGTAAGACAATGTCCAAAGTTCAAGTGTACGAAGTTACTCCTTTAAATTAAACTTCTCCGTTATCGAAAACTTCAAGTGTATTAGACACCTCCATTATGGGTTGCATTATTTGTATTAGACACCTCCATTATGGGTTGCATTATTTGTATTAGCCATCTCCATTATTGGTTTTATTATTTGTATTAGGCATCTCCATTATTGGTTTTATTATTTGTATTAGGCATCTCCATTATGGGTTGGATCATTTGTATTAGCCATCTCCATTATTGGTTGTATTATTTGTATTAGGCACCTCTATTATTGGTTGCATCATTTGTATTAGTCATCTCCATTATTGGTTGTATTATTTGTATTAGGCATCTCCATTATGGGTTTTATTATTTGTATTAGCCATCTCCATTATGGGTTGCATCATTTGTATTAGCCATCTCTATTATTGGTTGTATTATTTGTATTAGGCACCTCCATTATTGGTTGCATCATTTGTATTAGTCATCTCCATTATTGGTTGTATTATTTGTATTAGGCATCTCCATTATGGGTTTTATTATTTGTATTAGCCATCTCCATTATTGGTTGCATCATTTGTATTAGCCATCTCCATTATTGGTTGTATTATTTGTATTAGGCACCTCCATTATTGGTTGCATCATTTGTATTAGCCATCTCCATTATTGGTTGTATTATTTGTATTAGGCATCTTCATTATTGGTTTTATTATTTGAATTAGGCATCTCCATTATTGGTTTTATTATTTGTATTAGGCATCTCCATTATTAGTTGTATCATTTGTTTTAGGCATCTCCATTATTGATTGGTGTAATTGAATTAGGATTTCGGACAGCACAAACGTTAAGAAAATTAAGATTCTCCACTATCGAAAACGTCAATTGTATTAAGTGTCCATTATTTATCGTTTTAATTGTATTGAGCCTCGCAATTCTTTAATGATGCCTAACCATAATACTTTAATGATGCCAAACCATAATACTTTAATGATGCCTAACCATAATACTTTAATGATGCCTAACCATAATACTTTAATGATGCCTAACCATAATACTTTAATGATGCCAAACCATAATTCTTTAATGATGCCTAACCATAATACTTTAATGATGCCAAACCATAATACTTTAATGATGCCTAACCATAATACTTTAATGATGCCAAACCATAATTCTTTAATGATGCCTAACCATAATACTTTAATGATGCCAAACCATAATTCTTTAATGATGCCTAACCATAATACTTTAATGATGCCTAACCATAATACTTTAATGATGCCAAACCATAATTCTTTAATGATGCCTAACCATAATACTTTAATGATGCCAAACCATAATACTTTAATGATGCCTAACCATAATACTTTAATGATGCCTAACCATAATACTTTAATGATGCCTAACCATAATACTTTAATGATGCCTAACCATAATACTTTAATGATGCCAAACCATAATTCTTTAATGATGCCTAACCATAATACTTTAATGATGCCAAACCATAATACTTTAATGATGCCTAACCATAATACTTTAATGATGCCTAACCATAATACTTTAATGATGCCTAACCATAATACTTTAATGATGCCAAACCATAATTCTTTAATGATGCCTAACCATAATACTTTAATGATGCCTAACCATAATACTTTAATGATGCCTAACCATAATACTTTAATGATGCCAAACCATAATTCTTTAATGATGCCTAGCCATAATACTTTAATGATGCCAAACCATAATACTTTAATGATGCCTAACCATAATACTTTAATGATGCCTAACCATAATACTTTAATGATGCCTAACCATAATACTTTAATGATGCCTAACCATAATACTTTAATGATGCCTAACCATAATACTTTAATGATGCCTAGCCATAATACTTTAATGATGCCTAACCATAATACTTTAATGATGTTAAACCATATTAATTTAATGATGCCTAGCCAATAAACTTTAATGATTTCAAACCAATACGCTTTAATGATGCCTAACCATTTCACGTTAATGATGCCAAACCATATTACTTTAATGATGCCTAGCCAATAAACTTTAATGATTTCAAACCAATACGCTTTAATGATGCCTAACCATTTCACGTTAATGATGCCTAACCATTTCACGTTAATGATACCTAACCATTTCACGTTAATGATGCCTAACCAATAATTGCTTTAATGATACCTAGCCCCTAAACATTAATGATCTCAAACCATTAGGCTGTACTTTAATGATGCGTAACAATTACACTTTAATGACGCCTAACCATTAGCCACTTTAATGACGCTTAACCAGTATACTTTAATAATGCCTAACCATTACACTTTAATGACGCCTGACCATTAGCCCTAAACTTTAATGACGCTTAACCATTATACTTTTATAATGCCTAACCATTACACTTTAATGATTGCTAACCACTATCACTCTAATGATGTCTAACCATTATTAGAGGTAAATGACCAAATATTATTGGTAAATAGAATTTCAGGTCTTGCAGAGTGTCGCTTAGATCCCACTAGGGGGATCTAAATGTAATTTTCTGTTCAACTTTATTTCCTATGTTACTTTTAAGTAATAAAAATCTTTCACTTGTATTTCTGCATTACTCATCCATTTTGTTTTTTCTCAAGGCATATCGAAACAGTTGTACAATAAATAGTAGCCGTTAACGCAGCCTCTATGAGAAAAATATTTGTTACAACAATGCTTCGATGCACAATTTTATATCTACTTTTACATGTTCATACATTTCTTGAACATTTTTTTTAATAATAAAATAGGTTTGACTGTATTATTCTTCTTTCTTATAAAAGCCAATCCAAGCATTGACCAATTAGGTACGACAAAGGGACACCGATAGATGTTAAGTGAATGTCAAGGGGAAAGTTGATGTAAAAACAAAGCGAATTCAAAGTGTCTTAGACAGGAACATTAGTTTTTACAAGTAACAAATAAACAACGACAAAGAAGAAAACGACATAGTTTAATGGTGCGCAAACCCTGAAAATAGAATATGGAAATGGAAACGTCAGAGAATTGAATGTCGCAACTGCCTTTGTAAACACTTCTGACCTACTGTGCCAAACATGACAACCTGCAGTGCGGCTTCTCTAGTAAACTGTCTGGCCTCTACTCTTATTGTTTTTCCACAGTCCATTGTTACGGTGATTCCTTAGCACTTAAACATGACTTCAGACCTGTTGGAAACAATTGGGACTTTTAATTCACGAAATGCTTTTGATATGGATAGTTGATAAAGACGGGACATAACATTGTTTGAATAATCTTTTCCAAATACACACACACATACATACATATATATATATATATATATATATATATATATATATATATATATATATATATATATATATATATATATATATATATACTGATTTCTTCTATTCACCTATCAGTTACAAGTTAAGCTATTGAAACAAAAATATAACTTGATGTTCTCGCAAGACAGGAAATTAAAAGTAAGAGGACCGCACTTTTTGAAAATCGACTTATAAGAAAAAAACAAGGAAGGCTGGTTTAGCATTAAAATTTGAGTGAGTGATATATATATATATATATATATACATATAAATCATAAATGTAAATATAAAACAATATCTTCAAGCTTTTGATAAATGTACTTTTTTTATCATTAGGAGTTCGCACACTGTCGACAGCTAACACAACACTATTGTGTTCATTAATAAAAGGGTATTAGACATGAAAACCGCTATCTACAGATCAATATATATATATATATATATATATATATATATATATATATGGTGAAATAAAATAATTTTCATAAACAAGAGTATACGACTATTACTTCATTTTATTGTTGATTGAAGCTTTCCGCTAATTTACATTATTAGCATTTTCAAAATTTATAAATCACTATCCAGTTATGTGACTAGAGTAAGACTGGAGTAGCAACAGTCTTACTCTAGTCACATAACTGGGCAGTGATTTATAAATTTTGAAAATGCTAATAATGTAAATTACTGAAAAGCTTCAACCAACAATAAAATGAAGTAATAGTCGTATATTCTTGTTTATGAAAGTTATTTTATTTCACCATACATATTCAATAAGAAAACATAATTCATCTAAGGATTACAATATATATATATATATATATATATATATATATATATATATATATATATATATAGAGAGAGAGAGAGAGAGAGAGAGAGAGAGAGAGAGACAAAATACAAATACAAGATTAATTTATTGAATGTACAATTTAAAGCTTTTCTTTGGCAAACAGTACCAACATCATCAGGAATACTAAAGAATTAAAATCAACATACATGTGCAAACCAGATCCAGTTTAGATCTAGTTTGCACATGTATGTTGATTTTAATTCTTTAGCATTCCTGATGATGTTGTTACTGTTTGCCAAAGAAAAGCATTGAATTTTACATTCAATAAATTATTCTTGTATTTGTATTTTGTCTTATTTCTTTATATATGTATATATAATATATTAAATATGGTGATTTTTTTTCTTGTATATATAGTTAATAAATTAAAAAAATTTCAAAAACAAGAATACTTTTAATGAATATATTTATTCAAAGCTTTTCGCCGATAAAATAGTATCAGCATCTTCAGGAAAATAATTATCTAATAAAATACTTTTACAAAATTAAATCATATGTACTACCATATGATATAATAATTATATATTCATTAAAAGTATTCTTGTTTTTGAAATATTTTTAATTTATTAAATATATATATATATATATATATATATATATATATATATATATATATATATATATATATAAATATATAAAAAAAAAACTGAGGTTATCCACTATTCAGGGTTCCACGTGGTGCACCCTGGGTAGCGCTAAATCTGCTACAGCGATCGCCTACATCGAGCCTCCACGATCTCGACCTTCTACCCGAAGACCTGACGATACGATCCTGGGAGGCTAGGCGTCGATTGGCCCAACACCCACGGACGGGCGTTGGCTAAATAAATAAATATTATATATATATATATATATATATATATATATATATATATATATATATATATGCTGATACGTACTACTACTATGCTATGTTCTCGCTCTTCTACTGTTGTTGGGTTCACTTCGTCAATGCTAGATGAGATGTCGGAACTGCGATTTTATGTACTTTAGAATGAACGGATGTACTCCAGATAATAACTATTTATCATATATATACATTCACACAGATTTACTCTGTCTTTTACAAACCGGATTTATTGGTTTTCTAATTATTTTATCATCAATTAAATTAGTCAAGCTACAAAATTTCTACTCACATTGAATTTATTTCGCATAAGTGATATCCAATATCAACACGCAGCAATTAAGAATGCTAGAATTTTAGTAGTTACTTTATGTTCCGATGTGAAATTAATGTTTTGTGACCTATATTATCTCGCGGGTACTCTAAAGTCAGCTGGGAGAACGGTTGCTTGGAGTAAACATCTGTTCTTGTTGCAAACTAGAAGCTACGTAATGTATGTGTCGTGCTGCGGGCAGCACGGCAATGTACGGGAGGCGATGAGTGCGCCTCCGGCTGATTGAGATTACATCCGCGCCCTGAGAGATGTGTTCAGTAAAGCAAGCGTTGACACGACTACCAACTGTGGGCAGGTGAAATACTGAACTGTGTCTTGTACAGTCTAATCACATAATATATTAGTCTTGTATAAAAGAGTTGAGCAATTCTTCTACATGATGCGGCATGATGTCTGCTGACGTTCTTATTGAGGTACATATTAACCGACAGTTATCCGGATAGTAGGGAGTAAATGTGTGTTTCTTAGTCCAGATAAATTATACATGATAAACCTATATTTAAATATAATTTACGACTGTAATACAGATAAGATTCCAACGTCTTATAGGCAAATAATTGTAGATAGTAGGATTCTAAATAACGGCAAGATACCATTATTAATTCTAAATTATAAATTTATTCGTCAACACTTCATCATTTAGGTAATCCTTATAACCCTTTTCAATGTTCCAAAATTTAGCTGAATCATAAAAATAACCAGTGTGTTTGAAACATCGACAATTAAATGAATAATTTGAAAGTAATATTCGTGTCTTGCTGTTAAGATCCTAAGATCTATAATACAACTACTTGACTATTATTACGTAACACTGAATACAAAATTTAATTATAAATACACAAAAACCTCTTAACCACAAACTTTCCTTATTTTACCCTTATGTACATTTCAGTTACAAAGTAACCATCCTCAGAGGGATAACATACAAAGACTTTGTATGTCTTTGTATGTTATCCCTCTGAGGATGGTTACTTTGTAACTGAAATGTACATAAGGGTAAAATAAAGAAAGTTTGTGGTTAAGAGGTTTTTGTGTATGTATTATTAAATTCAACCACAGTATATTCCTAATAAATAGTAAAAAATTTAATAACAACTTCACAACACAAAAAAATTTGTTTTTCATATAATCACAGGTATTATTGTTAAATTTTTCATCCGACCCATATCTTTATAACATAAATTTTCTAATATGCCTATTTTACACAAAATGTCTCTTTCTACTTTAGGCTTAGTTATTCTCTAGTTTTTATGTTGGTTATTAGTTTTAAGGTTTATTGTAAAACACAAGCCCTAGTCTTATGTTTTTCTATTTTCACACTGAACCAAGTTTTTTACAAAGAACAGAAACTGACCGAAAACAACGCACAAATATTAAAGCATTACTAAGCCTAGAGAAAGAGGATATCAGTTATTTAGAGCACATTGTTTCTATGAAAAAAACAATTTAAAAAACTTATATCTTGGTTGTTTATTTCAGGCTTATAAGATTTACTATTTTTGCGAACAATGGACTAAACTAGTGCGGAACGCATCTGTTGAGAATTTCAGTAAGCTAAGTCAATTATTCATAAAAAATAGCAAATACTTAATTAATTTTTACAGGAAATGATTTATTTATATATTTCTTGTTCCTATTCCATTTTTTCCATATTTTAAAAATAATTCAAGTATTTATTAATTTTATAAATAAGTTATTTATTCAATAGGAATGAAAAATTTGTTATTCAATTACTCATTATGAGTAGAAAAAAAATTTAAATTTGTACTAGAAATATAGTATGTAAAGTTGCTACAGATATAGATTTTTGCTACCAAATGCAGACAATATTACTTGAAAGAACCATAAATTAGTTTTACACATTGCTCTACGTTAGGATTCCTAACTGAAATTCTCTTCAGAAATTAACATCTGTGTAAATGTTTCCGTTTTTGCACATTTTTAACCAAGACAGTTAAATTCGTATATAAAAACATTACAATTTAACAAAGACGCTATTATATCACTAAAAATAAAAACATAGATATCACAAAATTCAATGCAAAAATATCAACATTAAGGTAATTAAAGCTTAGCTAGAGAGAACAATTCACAACGGTAAAACTAAAACAGTTGACTCTAAATCGTACTACACATTTGTTTATTAAAATAAACGCTATAGGTTTTTAAAACAAACATACTAGTTTCGAAGACAATGTTGCCTTCATCAGTGCTTGTTGCCTTCGTAGTAGCCAAGGGCTGATGAAGGCGAGATCGTGTTCGCAACTAGTCTGTTTGTTTAGATAAACTGCATAGTGAGATTTAAACTAAACTGTTTTAGTTTTTACCGTTAAAAATATCAAGTTGAAATAACAGGTATTATGTCTTCCATGCACTACCGTACCCACTGTCTTGCACATCCGATAGCGTTCTTTCACAGGCGTCTATGTATATTAGAAGTGTATAATTTTATAATTACATATAGTGGGTCATATCGACATTAGAAAGGCAAAATAATAAACAATCACCTATGTAAGCCTTGTGTAAAGCGGGGGGGGGGGGTCTTAACCTTTCAGGCTATGCCTCCCCACATTTATAAAACTGGCATGAAGTCATGCCCCCCTCCCAAATTACACTTTGTCAGGACTAAAATCTGAGTACTAAATTGAAAATGGTCAGTAAAGTAAACAACGGATAACTTTATTTGCTTTTTAATATAAATATTTACACAATAAACTAAAAACTTCATAATAAATTCAGACTCTTACCTATGCTCTAGAGATATTAACTTTGAGGAGAGAGTCCATAATTCTGTAGAAGTAGTTCAGCACCAACTTATCTCGTCAGACTACTCACTGATACACCTATCTGAGGACGCACACGTCTTGTCTGCAAGCGGTTTTAGTCTACTTATCAACAAAACTTTGAAAACCATCTACGACATACCGACCCCCTCCCCCAGTTTGAGAACCCCTGCACTAGCTCACAAACATGGTTCACTACTAAGGAATAATTCAAATTACATTGTTCAAAACAAGTAACTGTTTTTTTGACGCTTTATATTTGTTCCATCTCTACCCTGTACACCACGTAAAAAACGCTTACATAGGCTAATCTATAGCATAATAGGATCAAAAGCGATATTTTAAAACAAATTTTGTTGTTATAAATTTTATTGGTCGTCATCGATAATTAATGATAGACGTAAAATTCTGTAAAATACTTCAAGTATTTTAAGGTAAAATTTCTCAATTCAAATACTGTAATGTATATAGGTTATATACAATGTATTGAAAAAAGATACTGTAGTCATCTCTAAGAAGCAACCGCCCATTATTATCCCAAATTTGATCCTAAGCAGAGTAAACCTGAGGCTAAAGAGGCACAGAAAACCTACTCCTCCAGAGCACCATGAAATGGAACTACTCTGTAATATATAAGACACCTAGCAAGGAACCTGTAGATCTATACGCCTTATGCACAGGTAAGTTTAAAATTATTTATCTGAAAACCTGTTTGTTTTGACAATTATATGTAATGTTTGATAGATATGTTCATTCCCTACGCAACCTTTCTGCCTTTAACTACCGTCCTCTATGATGTAAACAAATTCCACTTTTTAAATGTTTTTAGAATTAACTTTCTGAATATATTTTTCTTACTACATAATCTTTAATAAATACACAAATCCATTTAACCACAAACTTTCTTTATTTTACCCTTATGTACATTTCAGTTACCAAGTACCCATCCTCAGAGGGATAACATACAAAGACTAATTTAAAAAAATACTTAACTAAGTGAATAAGTAAATAGTTAAGTATTTTTTTAATCAGTGAATTCAAGATGATTACATCAAACAAATACAAAGACTGCCTTTGTATGTATCCCTCTGACGATGGTTACTTGGTAACTGAATGTACATAAGGGTAAAATAAAGAAAGTTTGTGGTTAAGAGGTGTTTGCGTATTTATTATTAAATTCAACCATAGTATATTCCTAATAAATAGTTACATAATCTTTGTGAGTAAAGATGCCATTAGAAAAAAAATCATTAATAAAACAAGCAATTAAATTAAAGCACTAGAAAGGTGTGTAGCAAGTCTCAGAAACGGGCGACTAACTTTCCCAAGGGTTATTATACAACTTGACGTACGAAGGTAAACATGATTTGTGACCAGTATAATGAGAAAATACACTGTTACATGTACCAGAAGTCAATTGGTCGCGGCAAGATTTATCACGAAGCGCCGAAGAAGATGTAGGAAGCAGTGCGGGCACTGATATCTCAAGTAAGACGGGATGCTGGATACTGATAACATCGCCCGGTTATTAAAGGGATAGTGACTTCGGTGACCTTAGTAACATAAATTAAAACACAGGTTTATTATAATTATAGCCTCCGGGTTGAAGTCATAATTAAAAGAGTTAAATAGCATGGAAACAATAATTACGTTGGATCAATAAACCACGGGATACTTGCTGTACTAAGAATAAACTATACAGTTACCTGTATTTGTTATTGAATAATATAATAATGGAAATACGAGAAGGCCTGTAGTTACCGACATTGCAAAC
Organism: Prosapia bicincta; assembly: GCA_036971475.1. NCBI lineage: Eukaryota > Metazoa > Arthropoda > Insecta > Hemiptera > Cercopidae > Prosapia > Prosapia bicincta. Next base: position 59,126,203 of record JBAIZL010000007.1, on the reverse strand, counting down.
TTATTCGTTGGTTCTTAACTGAACTTGGATCTATCTTATTTAACAGTGCATTAAATACCTCCAGCAATTAAATGGTCTTTGTTCAATTATACCACACACTTCCATTCAAGAACATAGCAAACATTTGTCGAAAGAAAAAAGTCAAAGTAATACCCAAACAAAATCAGAGCTAAAGAATTAAAAACAAGTTAACTGAACAAAAACAGGTCAAGAAAATAATCCTAAATAAACTAATGAACTCATGAACTAATGAAGAAGTATAAAAATAACGAAATAAAGAATAGCTGTAGGAACAGACCATCCACAACAATAGCAGCTTATGCTATCATCATCTTAGCTGTATTATTTTTCCTAAGGCAATAAGTTTTCTTTTGTAAGTTTATGTATATATATATATATATATATATATATATATATATATATATATATATATATATATATATATATATATATGATGAATACTTATTATCTGGAGTACATCCGTTCATTCTGCAGTCCATAAATTCGCAGTTCTGTCGTTTCGCTAGAATCTCATTTAGCATTGACGAGGTGAACCCAACAACAGTCACTCGCTCTTCTACTGTTGCTTTATCTGGATGTACTCCAGATAATAACTATTCATCATATTTTTTCATCCGTGAAGGAATACGTATTAGCATTAAAAGGAATATATATATATATATATATATATATATATATATATGTATATATATATATATATATATATATATACATATATATATTAAAACTACATAAGCTATTCAAATACAAGAATATTTATTAATATATATTCATTATATTGAATATATTAATATAAATTAATAAATATTCTTGTATTTGAATAACTTATGTTGTTTTAAATTGTTAAACAAGAAAACATATTATATATATATGTGTGTGTGTGTGTGTATGTGTGTGTGTGTGTGTGTGTGTGTGTAGTGAACAATATTTTCTGGACAACGTAGAACAGTCTGGGTTAAGCGAATTGCGAACGTGTAATATAGTTGCAGACGAAAAAACCAGAACTGCAAAAATGTAAGATGGACATAAAAGTTGGTTAATTTTTGGCTGTTGATTATTTGTTGGTTATTTGATTAATGTTTATAAATAGAATATTTGGCCTCATATAAATACAGTTTCTTATAAGGGCCTTATACATACGTATACGGTTTAACGTATTTAATATCTGTTTAAATTTACTCCTTATCTGTATTATGAATAACTCAGTATAGAAAGAATATATCTGAATAAATACTATTTCAAAGTGAAGGAAATGAGCTACTAACTGCATTGAATCATCTCATCTCAACCTTGTTTTCAAGTAATGAACAGAAAACATTATTCTCGCAAGAACCCATGTTCAATAATGTGACTGTAAATTATTTATTAGTGTTTAATTTCAGATAGGTTTTTAAAAAGCAGGTAAAATATCTGGTTTTAGTTTATTTGAAATCACTATATTTTTGTTTAATTGTCCATTTTTTTGTAAAGAATCATTTAAATTTCTCATAAAATGAAAGAGTTAGACAACGCTGAAAGATTGAAGTAGGAAATTCAAGAAAAAATTAGATAAATACACTATTTGTTAAAACAGAAGAAAAATGAGTTCTAACCTTCAGCTTTGGAGAATTGTCTGTATTACGAATAAATGATAGTAAACCCAGAGAAGTTAATAACGTTATTTTTTTAAGAAGTTTCCAATTGTTAGATGCGAAATTTTTCCCTAAAAGCCCAACAGTTGTAATTGTTTTCATGTACAAAATATGAATTTTTAAAAAAATAGTTGTGCAATAAATTTAAAATAAAATTTACATGTATAAAACGAACCATAATCAAATAAGGTCTAGCGAGTGTGACTATAAAATCGATTGTTTTACAGATATGTTTATTGGTTTGTTATTTCAATAAAAGTTTTAAACCATTACAAAGTTGTGCGAATTAAAAAAAAACAGTCGTTTTAAATTATTAAAAACAAATACTTTATGATAATAACCGTCATTTTGTTAGTTTGGATGGTGAAAGTCCTGGAGAAATTATCTAATAACATTAGGTAAATTTATTAATAGGAATAAAACAGGAGAGTGTAATTGAGTACAGCAAAGTAGGAGCTTGCCGTGTAACAATATATTCTGTCACAAGTGTCATCAGCTGTCTTGTCCCTCGTAAAGATTAGGCGGGAACCGGTACTGAATCAGCTGCAGCCTGCAAGACCGATATCCGCATGCTGCGTACTCTTGCTTTATGGTATATTGCCCCTTGTTTTCTAAACCGACGTCGTGAGTTCCTGGTTGATGTCTGGACGTATCGCGGTGGCCTTGGCACGCCGGGAAATGGATAGCCTATATTTCTCGACTTACAAATGTTTCGTGCTGGAGATAAGGGATTGGGTAAATGTTAAATAATTTAACACTGTTGGATAATAACGGGACTCCAACTTTGGAAAATGGCGCAGAGTAAATATTAACAGTGTAAAATTTGCTTTTTAAAATTGGTAAAGTTCGGATGGTAAAAAAACCGACAAAGCAAATGAGAGGCAACTTAATTTCTACTATATTGAACTTTGGAGGCAGAATTCATTAGAAAGATACATTTAAAGAAGTTTAGTGCAAAATTGTAGAGAAAAAATACACAACAAACCTGTAGCGGAGAGCAACAAAACCACTTAACAAGATACTTAATTAGTTTTACAAAAAACTGCCTTATGGTACTCTTTCACTGGTAGCAACGTCAGCTACCACTTTGAATACGTAACCTTCTTCAGATCTGAAGGAGAAACATTTCATGGTTTTCAGGCCTTAAACTATGTAAACGATTTCGTGTAAATTAAATTTCAGCAAAATGCATATATATATATATATATATATATATATATATATATATATATATATAATATGTTTCCTTGTTTAATAATTTAAATATATATATATATATATATATATATATATATATATATATATTATAACATAAAGTACGAGGCTTTAGAGTAATTTCAGTTAGTAGCATAAATAATTATCTGTAGGATTAAGCAAAGAAGACAGAAGTAGTTTGGTAAAGTGCCGACAAAGCAGGTACCATTTCTTTATCCTTTTCCAGGAAGGCTATAAACTGTGTGCCGGAAATTTGACAATTGAAGGGTCCAGCTTGTTAAGACGGGAAAATCCAGCGACCGATATAACCTGGGAAAATAACTCGCTACCGTTAAGTTAGGCTAATTGTGGAACTGTAGCAAACTACAAGGAACATATTGGTAGAGGGAGGATTAGGGATTTTCAATAAAAACTAAATGATCAGGAGAAATGAAGGAAGTCTTAAGGGAGCTCCAGAAGAGGGCAGACGGATTGGTGGGGACAAAAGATGGCAGTGTTGTAAAAAGAGTAATTAGTTAAATTAAGTAAAGAGTTTTTTTTTGTTTATAAGTAAAATTTAAAAAAGTGCGACGAAAATGTTTTTTTTAAGTATTAAGAACGTAAATTGTTTTGTGTCAAGTGTAAGCGCAGAAGGTAACAAAGGCCAAGATTCCAGGAGCTCTACAAACTTAAGTATTATTTGGATATAAGTGTAGCCAACAGAACAATTTTTAATTTCATTACAATTTATAAAAAATTAATCTAGTTTCACCATTTCTAATTTAAGAAGCAAAGTTCCCGTATTAGCGACCCGAGAGCAACTACAAAATTTTAATACTGAATTTATTAACTTTGTTATGTTATTTTATTAGAAATCTAAAGCCTCAAAGTCCACCTTTTATAATTGTAATGTTAGTTAAGATATCAATCCTGTCACTGCTAAATATTAATATAAATTTGGTATAATGTGTAAACAAATAAATGCAAGTGATGTTTAAAATTTACAAGATTGTTAATTCTTTATAAACCTGAAGGTGTGACATTAGATAGGTAAGGTAAATAAATAACATTAAACATAAATCATAATTATAACAAAAGTTAAGTTAATATATATTTAAATATATATAAGCTAAAGCCTTTAAAGATTCATATGGAAAATAAAATTTATCTTCTATTTATTCCCGCCATGTAAAAAAAACCTATTTTGGTAATTGGTCGTAACCTTCCCCCTTCTCTATACACCCTATTAAAGTATTTCTACTGACGTTGTCTTAAAATAATTTTAGAAAATAGTTTGATGTTTTATTTTAGCATTCTCATTCACAATGGACTCACCTAAGTTAAAAATATTATATGAGAAAACTGTATAATTCCTCATTTCATGACGGTTTTAATTTTTCGTTTTAAATGTTAATATTCTTGTGCACAAACATCCATCTTAGTATTTTTTTACAGACAATGTTATCCTGACGTGCTTAACGTAAGTTCCTTATTATTCGCATCTTTACACGTACGACATCTATAAGGAGGCACTGATTTAATTTCAGACAAGTTAAGAGAAGATACGTACCTCAAACTATTTATAAATACGTAATATATTGAAATATAAAGCGAATAATTATGAACCTGACATAATGCGTTTTACCATTTATACTAATTCCAAACGAACTAAATTTTAAATCCTTCTTTATTTCTCCAAGCAGTAACCCCTTTACGTAGAAATGGCACAATATATCTGAAATATTGTTGGAGTTTTAACAAATGCCATTTCCCTTCAAGGAAAAGATGAGCTAAGGAAGATTAAAGGAAACAGCTGGTAAGGGTCAACACAGATTGGACATGCGCCTCGCCCACTCGACAAGTTCAACTGCTATTATGAAGAAAACGGACATGAGAAAACAGTAAACAGTTTGATTGTCGTACATATCCGTCATAGAAACCTCCATTTTGTTAGAAAGTACGCAGACGGAATTACAGGCTGCATATGAATTACGTTTGCTTAATATAGACAAAAGAATAATTAAAAACAATTTTTTAACTATTAAATATGAAAGATTATAAACCAAAAATTGAATGATATTTGATTTAAAAGTATGTTTTATTGATAACAGCTTTTTGCCCTACTTACGTTTATACTACCTGGTATTGTTAATTACAATTACTTACAACAAAAACTCATTGGAAAAGTAGATTATTTATTATTATTAACATTATCATGAAGGGAAATGCAAGTTACAAATATAATGATTCATATACACAAATAGTCAACAATTGTTTATTTAATTTTATTCATTAAAGACTTGCAACACTGGTTTAAAAACAATCACACTATACAGCAATTAACAATAAAAATACAATAAGCAAATCGTAAACAATAGGCAAGAGAAGAACATGTGGAACGTCTGAAAAAGGGAGTATTAGGTCTTTTGCTTGCAAAACGTCTCTCAAGTATACGTTCTTTTAACTCAAAAGTTTATATTTGTTGATTGCATCTTCACCTGAGCTACTAGTTTTCACTAAAAAACTTGTACATTATAACTCCTAATACTCACAAAGTACACCCACACCCCCACCCTAACCTAAGTAAACTTTGAGATTAGTTACAGTCTGAGTTGAAAATGGGACACATCTCCCAAAATGGCTGTCCTCAAGAAATAGTGCTACATAGGCAAGTTGTAAAATATTTACAAGTGTTTCAGTGAAAAGCTGAGACCTGAGTATTTCAGGTCCTGACGACTTCATGTGTGCGGAGAGGACTGCAGAACTGCCAATTTAATGAAGTCCTTCGGTCAGTGCATAGACGGATCATGGTGGCAGCTGCTTTTGATGAACTGTCTGTTCGCAAAATCCAGCCTCTTACATTGCAGATCTTCAGGTTATGTTTTTTAAGGTATGACATTGAATAATATTTCTATTTCTTTATATAATCCTGCACAGTTGAGTGATTGCAGTATAGTCTAGCAGTTTTCTTAACAGATTTATTTGCTTCATCTGGAGTTCTCTGGTGTACAAAAAAAAAGAAACAACTCATATTGATGCAAAGTGAGCGTTATCAAAGATGACAAAGTCATCTGTTAAAAACCAATGCGAACGCAATGAAAGCAAAAGCGGAAGTGAAAGTAGTCAATAATAATTGAAGGAAATGAACATGACTTTAAGCGATCAAGATGGCCAGCAATGCAAGCTTCCTACGGAAAGAGGAATGTAATTGTTAATTTGGCTACTGGAGGGTAAATAACTTTGCTAAAAACTGAAAAAAAGTTTTAAACATATTTTTCTTGATGTTTTCCATTTCATTTTAATTTATAACAATAGTATGCAGCAAAGCTGTAGGTCTACGTAAATAGCTATGTTAGCTAAACACAAAAAATAAAACCAAATAACCATTATAATTTCTTTTTTAATAAAAACAGTGAGGTATATTTCAGTTTCGAGGCAACCATCTTCAGAAGTACATTCACTTTGAATAATTCTGAAGATGGTTGCTTTGTAACTGAAATGTATAGAGTGTTTTAATAAATAAATAAATTTTATTATTGTTATTAGATTATATATTTGTGTTTAATTCATATTTCACACGTGGTTGAGAGTACTCATAATTAGTTTAGTTAATTGAAAAAAATTACAGAATTCTAAAGAACTGAAATACATAACTGTCTAAAATACTAGTCAAGTTTAAAAATAAATAAGTTTTTTTATAATAGATTACAACACAAAAAATTAACAATCGAATCTGTGGTATCATACAACGATGATTAAAAAGATCTGAGTTTAATTAGTTTCTAGCATATTGAATGTCTCCACACGCTCAAATCCTAAACTTAATAAAATCCAGAGCTTAAATGAAATGCAAACTGAAGAACGTGGTTACAATAATTGAAATTATGTGGAAAATAACAAAAGTCTCGAAATAAAAATAATAATATTTATAACCGCACAAACACAAGGTATTTATAAAAATCACAATTAATTGTTATAATATAAACAGTAAAAATAATAAGCACACACACAAAATTATATAACGTTACGGTAATGTGTGACTCAATTACTTATTTCCTAACTTAAATAAATAAAACCACTTCGTCATAAATAAACTTGTCGTTTTTATTAAAATCCTCATCTACATTTAAATTGCAAAGTAATTACCATTATTGCAACTGTATAAGAGTTAGGGTTACTTGTTATTGTAACATTTGTTTCTGAAGATGAATACTTAGCAAATGAAATGTGAATAAGAGTTTAAACAGAAAAGTGGCGTTTTATTTACTTAAATTAATAATTACGCCACTGTTGTTCCAAGGCATCACTTAATTCCTTTGTACCATAAATGAATTTATGGTATAAATCCCTTCTAAGTGCCTTGAATAAGGAATTTACTTTTACTTAGATCGGATTTTGCCCGCAACGGGTTACTTGATGGAACTGTTATTTTGGCACAGTGACTATTTCGACTTACAGTAGATATAAGTAAGATGAAGTATTTGGTTACCTGCACGGGAGCGTGGCGTAGTAAAGGATGACTCTAGCGACATCAACATGTGTGAGGGCTGCTCTAGAGACACAGGCGGCATCGTACAACACCACAGCGTGTCCAGATATATCGTGAATACCTAAACACATATAGTCTCATATTAAAACGTAAAACATTAGCAAGTCCTTTAAAAATAACAAATAATATATAACCAAAACCTATAAGTATATTAAAATAATTTAGAAGATATTTCGATTACCATCTATACTATTATATAAAAATCTATTGGTATCTGTGTGTGTGTGTGTGTGTGCGCGCGCGCGCGCGCACGCGCATTTGTGTTTGTGTCTCTGGGTTACTCAATCACGTAAAAACTAATGGACCCATTCAGCTGAAATTTTACATGGACATTCTTAGGCTTCCTGGTTAACAACTATGCGTATTTGTATTTAGAGATTCTGTCAGCGCACCGCTCCACAGGCCTTTAAAACCCCTAAACACTCAATTATCTATACACCATTTAATACTTAACAAGGCTTAAACAGCTGACAACCGCCTGTAACAGTCACTTTTAAACATCTGATAGCAATTGTTTGTTGGTATTTTCGAGGTTAGTTATACTAACAAATGGTATGTTACAAGCAGAAGTTTTTCCTTCCTTTGGTTTTCAAGACAATAATCAGTAAGTTTATAGTTTGATATATTTATTGGAGACTAATACTATTATATAAAATCCAATGATGTATGTCTGTGTGTGTATTACTCAATCACGTAAAAACCCTACTGGAACCACTGTGCTGAAAATTGGTATATATTTCCCGTTCCCAAGCGTTCGATTTTAGCGAAAACAATTATACCGGGAGACTCAGAAAGTCATCAGAGATACGAAAAACATTATGAAAACTCTCGCTAAAGACCCAAAAGTTTACAATTTTGGAAAATAGTAATTCATCCCAAACGTGGTGGTAAAAATGCACATTGCTCAGCCCCAATACAATGCATATAAAATGAATCAAAAACATGTCCTGAAGCTATATTGACAATTATTGTTTGTTATTGCAACGGAAGGTTAATTTTATATACCAATGAAGTATTCAGTCAGGATAGATTTGGTTGTAATTTTATACGTTTAACCAAATTTACACATGAAAGGCTTGAATATAGATCACGTGACGAAGTATTACTCCGCGGAAGTAGACGTCTAATTTGATAATGTTGTGTAAAATTACAACCCAATCTATCCTGACTGGAGACTTTACAGGTATATTTAAATATATGTATATGTTGGACAGCCGAGTGGTCGAGAGTTACCCAAGAAGTTTGGGGACGTGATTCGAGAGTTACCAAAGAAGTTTGGGAACGTGATTCGAGAGTTGCCCAAGAAGTTTGGGGACGTGATTCGAGAGTTACCCAAGAAGTTTGGGGAGGTGAGTCGAGAGTTACCCAAGAAGTTTGGGGACGTGAGTCGAGAGTTACCCAAGAAGTTTGGGGACGTGAGTCGAGAGTTACCCAAGAAGTTTGGGGACGTGATTCGAGAGTTACCCAAGAAGTTTGGGGACGTGATTCGAGAGTTACCCAAGAAGTTTGGGGACGTGATTCGAGAGTTGCCCAAGAAGTTTGGGGACGTGATTCGAGAGTTACCCAAGAAGTTTGGGGACGTGATTCGAGAGTTACCAAAGAAGTTTGGGAACGTGATTCGAGAGTTACCCAAGAAGTTTGGGGAGGTGATTCGAGAGTTACCCAAGAAGTTTGGGGACGTGATTCGAGAGTTACCCAAGAAGTTTGGGGAGGTGATTCGAGAGTTACCCAAGAAGTTTGGGGACGTGATTCGAGAGTTACCCAAGAAGTTTGGGGACGTGATTCGAGAGTTACCCAAGAAGTTTGGGGAGGTGATTCGAGAGTTACCAAAGAAGTTTGGGAACGTGATTCGAGAGTTACCCAAGAAGTTTGGGGACGTGATTCGAGAGTTACCCAAGAAGTTTGGGGAGGTGATTCGAGAGTTACCCAAGAAGTTTGGGGACGTGATTCGAGAGTTACCCAAGAAGTTTGGGGAGGTGATTCGAGAGTTACCAAAGAAGTTTGGGAACGTGATTCGAGAGTTACCCAAGAAGTTTGGGGAGGTGATTCGAGAGTTACCAAAGAAGTTTGGGGAGGTGATTCGAGAGTTACCCAAGAAGTTTGGGGACGTGATTCGAGAGTTACCCAAGAAGTTTGGGGAGGTGATTCGAGAGTTACCAAAGAAGTTTGGGAACGTGATTCGAGAGTTACCAAAGAAGTTTGGGGAGGTGATTCGAGAGTTACCCAAGAAGTTTGGGGACGTGATTCGAGAGTTACCCAAGAAGTTTGGGGAGGTGATTCGAGAGTTACCCAAGAAGTTTGGGGACGTGATTCGAGAGTTACCCAAGAAGTTTGGGGAGGTGATTCGAGAGTTACCAAAGAAGTTTGGGAACGTGATTCGAGAGTTACCCAAGAAGTTTGGGGAGGTGATTCGAGAGTTACCCAAGAAGTTTGGGGACGTGATTCGAGAGTTACCAAAGAAGTTTGGGAACGTGATTCGAGAGTTACCCAAGAAGTTTGGGGAGGTGAGTCGAGAGTTACCCAAGAAGTTTGGGGACGTGATTCGAGAGTTACCCAAGAAGTTTGGGGACGTGATTCGAGAGTTACCAAAGAAGTTTGGGAACGTGATTCGAGAGTTGCCCAAGAAGTTTGGGGACGTGATTCGAGAGTTACCCAAGAAGTTTGGGGAGGTGAGTCGAGAGTTACCCAAGAAGTTTGGGGACGTGAGTCGAGAGTTACCCAAGAAGTTTGGGGACGTGAGTCGAGAGTTACCCAAGAAGTTTGGGGACGTGATTCGAGAGTTACCCAAGAAGTTTGGGGACGTGATTCGAGAGTTACCCAAGAAGTTTGGGGACGTGATTCTTGTAGGTTTATTCATAAATAACAACCTTCTTCAACCTTTTATTATCACTTTATTATTTCCTTTACTGCACTACACTTAAGTACAAAGTAACACTTACTTCCGACAGAGCTTCCGCTCGGATATGCAATCTACTGAGATTGGTGGGGAGGCGGGTTGTCCTCAGGCTTTTATACATCTCAAGGAATCGTTTGAATTCCATCTAGAACCTTCTGTTTGATAAAATTTAATTTCGGCTTATCTGCCTTTCTTAGAACATTCTCTATTGATAACACTAGATAATAGCTTTTCCAATAGTTGAATTGCGTTGTAGTTTTATGTAATGGGATTACACAATTTACAATAAAATTGTACATACCTATTACCTGCACATACCATTACCTGTACGTACCTATTACCTGTACGTACCATTACCTGTACGTACCTATTACCTGTACGTACCATTACCTGTACGTACCTATTACCTGCACATACCATTACCTGTACGTACCTATTACCTGCACATACCATTACCTGTACGTACCTATTACCTGCACATACCATTACCTGTACGTACCTATTACCTGCACATACCATTACCTGTACGTACCTATTACCTGCACATACCATTACCTGTACGTACCTATTACCTGCACATACCATTACCTGTACGTACCTATTACCTGCACATACCATTACCTGTACGTACCTATTACCTGCACATACCATTACCTGTACGTACCTATTACCTGCACATACCATTACCTGTACGTACCTATTACCTGTAAGGGCACAAAATATACTTAGTAATGCGCGCCGTTAATATACGGACGTAGTACTTCCTACTACTTTGGATTGAATTTTGTACCCAGCTTTAATATGGTAAAAATGGTATATATCTCCCTGAGAGTTTTTCATTATTTTCGTCGTATCTCTGTTGACTTTCTGCGTCGCAGAATGCCGGTATAATCGTTTCCCATAAAATCGTAGACGTGGGAATGGGAAATAAATACCTAAAAGTTTACATGGATATTCTTAGGGTTAACACATACGCCTATTAATGGAGAAATAGTCCAACAATATAACTAAAATCTGTTTCTGTCTTGATATTTTTGTACTCTCATGTATACCGTAAATCAAGATTTATCAATAATAGAATCATAAGATATAGGTAAATGTTTCAAATTTATCGCTTGCTAGAATTTTGTTTTTTGAAAATATTTATAATCATTTTTGATATTACTCTTTTCTTGTTTTTAGATTCCTTAAAAGCAAAATTTTGACACTGACGTGAAAGTTCTTCTGTAAAAGGTTCTTAACAACTGCTTTCAATTTTAAGTGGTGTTTATAAATCATCAAGTACACTTGCGATCAAGGTTTTTAGCCTCTTAATAGATTCGCATACGTTTTAACACAACACTAGTTATACTTGTACACAACGTTTTATATGAACGCAAACATCGTACTATTGTATTTCAAAGTACACTGTGGCTGGTTTTGTAATGTTACTGGGTAGGCTATGATGGAGTGGTGATGTTAATTAGACTGGTACTATAACCATAAGAATTAAGTCGAATACAACGGTTACATTTATTACTCTTCGCTGTGTCACCAGTTCGGTTACGTGAATTATTTGTTCATAATACGATTTTAAAAATATCAACTGATGGACGTTGAAAACACATTAATGTTGACAAGTATTAGAAAACGAATTTAAAGCTTTACATGTAAAGAGATCCGTTTAGACTAATTATCCATAAGACTTATGCATTCATTACGTCACAAGCAGCTACAAAGAATGTCTCCAAAGCGTTGCGTAATTACATGTGGGTCTAGCCTCGGTGTTTGCTTTAAGGAATGCCGAGGCATGAGTCAGTCGAAGAGAACAATGCTGCCAACCTAAGGAGATGCGTCTTTGTTTACACTCCTCCTTCTCCCATCCTCATCTTCTAAGGAAGGTATTCATTGCTTTAACTAATGATTCCAGACTGGCTGCTATTCATCCTTTGCCGCCACAATAAATAAAGTCGAGCCCATCAATTCTATAGAACAATCATCGCTCAAGTCAGTTGTCATCGAATTTGGTTACGGTACATTCAACCTGTAAACTATAACACAATCTCAACGCTCATACTGACTACGTACTCGTACACGATAGTACGTTTAAAAAGGCTTTAAAGTGCACAGCCCTTTCCTCCCTCTTGTATTTAATTTCATGTATTTTAATTTTTTTTTTAATACAAGATATTATAAAAAAACATTTTAATTAAAGCCTTAAACGTTAAACATCCCACGTATTGGAATCACAGTTTACCAATAATCACAGTTTACCAATAATCACATATTTATCGAATTAGGTAACTGTATAAATTACAGGGTAAGTCTGCAGAGGAGGTGGTTAACACTTGTAGATCCCTCCTGGACCCCAATATAAAACAATACTTTCAATACTTTTACCTTACAGAAAAAGCCAGCCTTAACATAAAACTTGCACCCTAAACTTATCTCATACGTAATGTTTAATGGAGATTATAATGGTATGTTATGTGTCTTTCTAATTTAAAAAACAAGTTTAAAAAAAATTAAGTAAATTCCTATTAAGGTTAACAAAAAAAAATTTATTTTTGTTACCCTAGAACACTATTTATGATATTGTGTGGTAACCATGGCAACAGTTTTAAGGTTGTGAAATGGAGGTTCACACGACAACCAGACTGGGGAAAAATCATATACATTTATGAGAATTTTATTTCTAGGTATTGAAAAGGTGACGCAATGCTAAGGCACGATCGATTTCGAACATGAAGATTCTCAGTTCGAATCCGACTTAACCCCAAATATTTTCTCATTTAATTATTGAATAAATATTTGAAAAAACTTTATTAACATCACTTCTCATCCACTATAGAATTAAAAATAAGTATTTTAACTTGATTGAATGAATAAAAGCGTTCTTTATTAAGGATTGAAAATGTATACAAGATATATATATATATATCAGGAGAGTGTGAGTTAATAGAAGGAATTGAATACCTTTACTTACACATTATTGGGCATATTTATATTTTCCTGGTGTAACATCTTTTCTGAACATGTTTCAGAATGTGTAGAAATTAAGATTTATTAGAAACTTCTAAGGCATTCGATATGCAATGTTATGGTGCTTTAAATTTACATTTTACATTATCACTAATGATAAAAAATATATACTACCTATTCCCTAATCAACTCTTGTTACAAATTACCAAGGCTTCAATGTCAATTTTTGTTATAGTGTTTTTGGCTTAGGATATAACGAAATGAGCTTCTTGCTTGTTATAATAATTCATACTTCTTGAAGTAGCAGTTAACTTTGCGCCCAATTTATAAGTATAACTTGATATTCAGTATGTATTTTTATATTCCACAATGGTTTAGACACTGCTTGACGATTCACAAGTTGCCAAACCTGTAAATACCAACCTTAATATCTTTGTTATTTTACCCAAACGTAAAAGGGGAGAATATTTATTTCTAATTTTAAATTTAATAAAATTAAGTATTTTTGTTAAACGCTGTTATAATTTTAGGACAGTGAGTGAGGGATGGAGGGAGAAAGAGGGAAAGAAAAAAAGAGGCAAACTGACAGAGTCTACGTCCTTTAATTGGACTACTGTTTTTTAATCTGTAATCAGATTCCAAAATACCTTTGGCAAATCTTCGCTTGTGTTATTTTTTAAAGTCTTTATCCACAAAGTTTAATTTTATTTCATATTGGCCTTTTCCTGAAACTTGAATGAGATTGTTTAGCTTCTTTAGGCACTATTTGTGTAAAACTGCTTTCACTAACAATTCATCATCTGGTTTTAAGAATTTCCTAGTTTACTTTCACGACCTTCTCAATTTTATCATGGTGGCCTTTCAATTCTATAAAAGGCTTCCTAGTTACACCATAAGAACGACAGAAAATCGTTAAAATTATCGACTTTCTCAAGGTTGTTAATCATATCGGCTCCGTAATTGCCGTAAAAGTCTTACCTTCCAGTATTAAAGATTTTTTTAAATTTTTAGGTTATGTAACAAAAATAACACAAAACGGTTTAAAGAAACCACTTTACGATATAAAGACGTCTGTTTCCTTATCAGTACTAAATAAAAATTTGACTCTCAGTCTGCCTTTTTCTTATTTTTCATCCCATATCTCTATTTTTCTGATTGGTCACAAGTACACCACATACAACGAGATTCCAAAGAAGGTGCTATCACGATGACGCTAAAATACGTTGTTAACGAGTTTGGGAAAATATCAGTATTATTTGAAACCATCTTCACATAAAAGTTATAAGTAAAACACTAAATCAAACTTTACGAAACACTTCATATACATAAACCACAGCTACACAAACATAAAATCAAGCATACATAAACAAAATGTAACGCCACGCAACGCAACGAAGCTGTACAAAGTGTACAAACATTCCAAGCTACACCCAATACGCCTCACCCAATAATATAATAACTCGTAGACAATTGTGACATCATGAGCCCAAAAACACTCAAAAACAGATAATATTCCAAATCCGCTCCCAGACTTACCCCACTCTAACCTAAAACAACCAAGAGATCAGTTATAGATTTGACCATTGGGTACATATCTCGAAACGGAAATCCTCAGTAAATAGAAAAACATAAAGTACTACTATAGGAAAGTGTGACATGAATATACGTTCGAGTATAGCAGTGGAAAATATTATTGCTATTATTGATTTAGCCTAATACTCGGATTAAACTCAAATTTAAACTTAAATTATTATTTATCAAAGAAACGTTTCGGTAAACTGTGTGTTGAGCTGAAATGACTTAATCAAAAAAAGCTGTAAACATACGTTTCGCGCTGGAATTTCAAAAAATTATTTTTTAAAAAAGGCTTCGCAAAAATATTTGCCCCAGTCCTCAGATTTGCTAAAGACGGGTCTGACTCCAAGTCATCGCTTGTCTCTACACAAGTAGTTTGACATACTATGTTTAATACTATGATGAAATACTACTTTCTTTCTATCATAACGTTTTATATAGGGCAAAAATCATTTGCATATAACTAGTACTTGTAACCAAAGCCATACATAAAGCGTTAATTCTTCTCATTTAACACTTAATGGTTACTTTTTTTAGAAAAGAAAAGATATGCTATTTGCTTAAAAGAATAGGTATTTTTTACCTCAAAGAAAAATCCAGTTCAAAACGTAAGACCAAGAAGAGATCCTAATTTTACAGAAGTAAACCCTTATTGCTTATTTTGGCAGTGGAATGTTTTTGTACGACAAAGTTTTTTAAACTGAGTATTTCATGTTTTGCCTCCTCACATCCCATTAGAAATCTAAATGTAAGGACTTCGTAGCAACACAGGCTTGATAAGGGGAACAAATTAGTTATCGAAACGTTCCACTAAATTAATAAACTTTTAATTTGATATTCGAGCGGCATCATTTATTCAATGAAAGTATTAATGATTGTAAAATAAATCTGGTTACTGCTGGTTTGTAAAGTCAAAGTAAAACACAAAACTAACAATGAAACGTCTATAGCTAATTCGTCAGCTACTGTAATCGTCACACTAATCACAAAAATCGTTTGACGTACTGCAGAAAATAATTATTTAATACAAAAGAAAATGGCATACTTTTTTAAAAAAAGTAAAACTTAAATAGATTTAATATAACGTATTTTTTTATAGTGTTATTGTTCTTAAAATTTTTTGTAATGTTTTTTATGAAAAAAATTAACGTC
>JBAIZL010000007.1:59075224-59105224 GCA_036971475.1 Prosapia bicincta | reverse complement strand
CGCTGGATATATATATATATATATATATATATATATCATTACAGTCTAAGGATATTAAAACTTTTATTTTTAAATATATTATTATGAAATTTATATTTAAGCTTTAAATACTACAATACCTCGCACATTACTCAAATTAATTACTAGCCTAAATGTAATTTATAATAACGTGAATTCAAGTGTTGTATGACTTAGGCAATACAACACACTTTAGTCTCTATCTATCGTAAAGGTTGTATGACTTAGGCAATACAACACACTTTAGTCTCTATCTATCGCAAAGGTTGTATGACTTGGGCAATACAACACATTTTAGTCTCTATCTATCGCAAAGGTTGTATGACTTAGGCAATACAACGCACTTTAGTCTCTATCTATCGCAAAGGTTGTATGACTTAAGCAATACAACGCACGTTAGTCTCTATCTATCGCAAAGGTTGTATGACTTAGGCAATACAACGCACTTTAGTCTCTATCTATCGTAAAGGTTGTATGACTTAGGCAATACAACGCACTTTAGTCTCTATCTATCGCAAAGGTTGTATGACTTAGGCAATAAAACACACTTTAGTCTCTATCTATCGTAAAGGTTGTATGACTTAGGCAATACAACGCACTTTAGTCTCTATCTATCGCAAAGGTTGTCCTGTAAATAATTTCACTCTTGGAAATAAGAGTGTTTATAAGGCGAAATAAATATACTGCTATTTGTTTATTTTATAGCAATCAATATGAAAAAATTGTGTATAAAGTAATCAAAATGCATTCTGCAAATGGTTGGCGATGTATTTCAATACGATTAAAGTTAATAGTAAAACATTAGGAAACATCATAGAAGGATCATACTCAACACTGCTCAGCAAGAAGCAAGAGAAAATTAGCATAGATAAAAGTAAATTTGAAAATAGTTCATACGGTTTTATAAAGTTATTACAGTTTCCTTAATTCATAAAAATTTGGATTAATTTTGGAAAGTTTTGTTAATAATGATGAGCATGTTAAGAAAATGTGATTCTTAAATATTAAGAGGTGTACATATTTTTTTTACCTAAACGAATGAAACAAAAATTCTTTATTCGAAATTTTTTTAAAAAAAGACAATTTTAATCTTAGTGTTTAGGCAAAAATCACTCATGAAAACACATTTTGACCAATATTGTAGGCAATCAGTTTCAGACAAATAGGCTCAATATTTCTAAAACAATCTTGAAAGTTGTTACTTCGCAATATTTTAAAATTGAAATTTATATTTTTATTTGTAGCCACCTTCATTCTAATCTCACAGTTTACACCTTATCATATATTATTGAAACATTGGGTTGTAGCACGTTGTTTAAATGAAGACTGTTGTTTCATAGGTCTGTGTTGGCAATGCATTTTTATAAAATACAAGTGACATGTATTAATGTATGTAATCGTTTATAAATAAAATTTAAACTCTAATTTATCTGAGAAGAAGTCAGCTAAAACCATCCACTTTATATTTAACTTCAGTGAGAGACTTTATTTATAAAATAACAAAGAATGGGAATAACTTACTAAGGAAATGGCATAGCGTAATGTCTGTGGTCAGAGGTTAATAGGAATGTTGGATGTACTTTGACTGGCTACACAAACAGAATGCATAGAGTGAAGTAATGCGAACCGCATCAAGGAAGAGAACACAATAAATAAAAATAATAATTTCCCAATGTTAATGGTTATAATTTCAGCTTTCTCCATCACGCTGACCACAAACGCTTTTATAATGTAACACATTATATTTAAACACAAGTTATGAGCTGGGAAGATAGTATTTTAGAGTAACAGAGCGAGGTAAACGAACCCATCGCTAGCAGTGATGCAACCGATTCACGAGGCGAGCAGTTTCATACAACTTATTGCTTAAAATTCTTTTTAATTGGGCAGTTTAGTAACGCACGTTATCCAACGAGTGTTTTCACACGGAGTAGAGATCAGATGTGACCTATTTAAATTAATGGTTGAGATTTATACTAGGGCTTGATATGTAAATAAACGTCTGTCTTTGCAAAAGTTTTTTTTAATTGACCTTTAAATAAAACATCAAAAATTAGCTAATGAGTACCCAGAATATGAGATTTATTTTAAATATATATATATATATATATATATATATATATATATATATATATATATCGCAATATGTATTCTTGTGTATTAATAAAGAACTAAGTCAAAATACAAATACAAGAATTATAATTGAATTTACAATTCAAAGCTTTTCGTTGGCTAACAGTACCAACATTATCAGGAATATTAAACAATTAAAATTAAACATAAGTGCAAATTAGATCAAATAAATAGCTATGCCAAATCAATTACAATGTTGTTAAACTTTTATTTTGCTGCCCTAACATTACAAACACTGAATATATTATCAAATTTAGATTTTACTCGTATTGTACATAATGAGTTGATAAATGAATATATTGACCTAATTTGCACATATGTTAATTTTAATTGTTCAATATTCCTGATGATGTTGGTACTGTTAGCCAACGAAAAGCTTTGAATTGTAAATTCAATTATAATTCTTGTATTTGTATTTTGACTTAGTTCTTTATATATATATATATATATATATATATATATATATATATATATATATATATATATATATATATATATATAGTGTGTGCGTGATTGTGTGTGTATAATCGCTAACGATTATGTATCTATTAATGTTTGTGAATAAAGAGAAAATAGTTACTATCACGATTATTAAATATGACTATCGTGGATAATGTGTTCTAAATTGTAGCTAAAATGAAGGATTTCTCTATCGTATGTTTACTCGTTATATTTCAGAGGTGGCACGGTGTGCGAAATAGGGACGGTATTTCATCCCTTTGTAAATATGGCATCCCGCGGGCAGGATTGTAACTTCAAATAGACATGTTCTTATTCAGGGCAGAGGATGGACGTCGCCTGGTTACTAAGTAAATAAGTTTGTTTCGTTTTTTATTATGAATGTACTTTATATTATGGTAATATGAAAGCCGAAGTGAAACGTAACTCATACGGATATTCTAAAAGCGTTGGCGATTAAAGGAAGATTTCTAAAGTTAGGAAAAGACTAGGAGTAATATAAGTAATAGCAAATAATGGCAGTTACAGATATATACAGGAAGTCGGACTATTAAACTTTCAGTCCGAACCTCTGGTGATTAACTAAAACATAAAGGTAATAAAATACTTACCAGGCAAATAAATTCCAGACATTAATAAATTTTCTGATATTTCCGAAATATTTTTGGGCTGCACAATATAATCATTTCGACCTGAAACAAATAAACAAAATGTTATAATTTAAAAAGTAAAACGTATCTTTTTACTTGCTATGTTATTATTTACTCTGTCCCCCTGATCTCTTTCTTTGTCTCTCTCTCTCTCTCTCTCTCTCTCTCTCTCTCTCTCTCTCTCTATATATATATATATATATATATATATATATATATATATATATATATATATATATATATATATATATATATATATATATATATATTAAAATGGTTATAAAATAATAAATATTCTTGTATTTGAATAACCTATGTTGTTTTAAATTATTAAACAAGAAAACGTATTTTATATATATATATATATATATATATATATACACATATTTACTTTTAAAAGATAAATTCAAACTGCCACATTGGAAAATACTTTTTATTTAGTGCAGTAAAAATGTTCCACATTTGTAATTTAAGTGCCTAGAAAAGTTATTTACATGCAACAAAACATTAGAAATAATAAAATCTCATAAACCTAGCGCAAAAACCTATAAATTATAATGATTAGTATTTTTTAATTGTTTTATTTTCGCCTTTACCACTAAGCTCTTCATAAATCTGTTGAGAATCACACGTTTTTGCTACTCTCAAAATTCTCATATATAACCTGTTCAGGCGTTTGAGAGAAAATCCATCAATCAGAACTTTCTATGTAGCCTACTCGATTTAATAAACAATCAATAAACCAATCAAAGATGATCACCAGTCCCCATATGGTATCAAATGGGGTTGAAAACGGTTTAAGAAAATCTTAATAACGAAATCGTCTTAACTAATAACCATAGTTTAAACGTTTGTAAACTTATTGGTCGTTTATTTAATTAAACTCGGTCCTTTGCATGTATTTAAAATATATTATAGATAACTCAGACAAACTGATGTCTCTAGCAGATGTTTCTGACGACTTGGTTTGTTAAGTATTACTATGGAACCCAAGTCCATACAAAAACAGTGTTATTCTCTAATTAGTCTAGGAATAGTTGTACAAATAATTTTAAGTTGATTTGTTATCAAGTTTAATAAAAATTAAATGACATTTCATTCATGGTAAGTTTAAATGGCATTTCATTGATGGTAAGTTTAAATGGCATTTCACTGATGGTAAGTTTAAATGGCATTTCATTGATGGTAAGTTTAAATGGCCTTTCACTGATGGTAAGTTTAAATGGCATTTCATTGATGGTAAGTTTAAATGGCATTTCATTCAAGAATAATCCAATACTTCAATCCCAGATATAGTTACACACTCTTTGAATCCACAATTACAGGATTAGAATATTTCAAAACAAAATGAAAGGGAAATATGTTTATTTAAACGTTAAATTTGTTTAATGATAGGCTTAATATTAGTCTTAAAAATATGACAAAATTTGTTCTGGGTGTAAAAGTGGTGCTCTGCAACAAATTTAAAACTCTTACTAAAATATTTGTAGCAACGTACATCTAAAACAATTATACAATAACATAGATAAAAGTATACTACACATATACTTGTGTAGTTTCTAGTAAGCCAGGCAGTATTATCTGGATCGGAAAGAACTGCGAATACAGATTAAGATTAAAGTAGGGACATATAAAACTCCCAGATAGAGGTTATAGTAGGGTTCCAAGACTTATATGAGGAAGTATAGCATATGTGAAGTGTGCCTACTCTATATCGGGGTCGTAAAGAAGTGCCTTATAAGAAGGGTAAGGAAGGGTAGATGGATTTAAGGAAGATTAGGGAGAGGCATGATTCTTTGTTAGCAGAACTATGAGAGAAGCAGCCACCCACCACCAGCAACGTCCTATAGCAGAACTAAAGACAGCCATTACGAGAGGTGTGACAGTTCGGTCTGCAACTATGCTCGTACGATTGAGAAGAGGAACTTTTTATAAAAACAAAGATGTCAGTAGATGTTTCAATTGTTGAAGCGGATGCATCTCCAGAAGCGGTTGTCTGAATCTAAAGTTTTTTTAGGTTAACTTTCAATGTAGCAAGATTATTTATTCGAAAATTATTTTAATTAATAGAACTCGGTTTTGGGCGCCACTTATCTCTGATAAGAATGAAATTATTATTTATAATATTTATCTTTGAGTTACATTGAAATAACACACAATTTACAGGTTAGTTGAATTTAATTAAGCTTGATCAAATTTTTTTTAATGAGAATTTCTTAATTTAATTTAAGTTTGGCTTGCTCAATTATTCTAATTTGCAAGAGACTCTCAACCTTCTTTTTTTATTACGGTTAAGTGCTACTATTCGCAAACATAAGATCTTACCTGTTTTTATAGAATATACGCTAAACAGTTTAATACATACAGATATGTAAAACCTTACAGGTAGCCGGGAACTTAGAGATTAAATAAATGTGGAAGTTTACCCCAAAGAGAATCTTGTTTTTAAATTTATCTCTGCTTGTCCCTTAAGCATCCACCTTGTTATAGAACCCCCCGATTAGGCTAAATCTCTGCCTATAGCTATGACAGATGCTAATTACTTCTTGCTGCATAATAAGTTGCTGCAGCCAAGGTCCAAAACTGTTTACGAACAATATTGTTTTGATGTTTCCCTGGCTTCCCAGCGTAGACGGCCGAGCTGCTCTTGGTGGAATTGGTGAGGAGCACCGAAGGAGGATATGGTCTAGAGTCTCCTCCTCTTTTCTACAGTTAGGGCAGAGTAGAGATTCACTCAGATTAAATCTAAAGAGATAGGTCTGTCACAATGTGTCCGATTCTTGCTCGTGCTGTAAAGACGGCTGTAAATTTAAGAACCCTTTGATACAGTTCCAGACTTCAAAATTTGGACATCCATTTAGTAATGCAAGTACATGCTGAGAAATATTTTAAAAACTTTGATAGTAAATATATTTAAAGAAATGTATTTACAATCATTTTTTAAAAATATATTTAAGTCAGGTTTAAAACTGATTTAAAAGTCAAATGTAGACTATAAAAGCTACAGACGTTTACGTTTTTAAATCATTTCGCACTACAAGTGAGATTTTGCTGATTTTTATTTAAATTTCCAAAAATCAAATGAGAAAAACTAAAAAAATTTTTTAAATATTACCTCTTGATTTTAGATAGATTAAAGCAAATGTTTTAGACACGTAAAGTATATTTATATCACTATCAGAATGGAGCAAAAAAAGTTATTTTAATTACAAAATTAAGATGTAATTATAAACATAATGTTTCCTTAAGTTATTTCCTATTCTGTAAGATGTTATCAAACACGATAGCCTCGTTTTACTTTCAACTGTACCATGGCCTTAGATGTCGATTTTCACTTGCTGTATTCCTTTACAAAATATCGATATATTAACAGTGGTCGAATGATGTTATACATACATATTCTAGGGTTCACACGAAAACTGGTTGTTACTGTTATTTTAGCCTCAAGCAAATTATTCAACTATTTAAATGAAGCAGTGACGGAAGGCTGTTGTACAAGCCAATGTCCTTAAATTCGGTACCAGTTCAGTATTCGTGCCGCTACTTAAATGTTCCAATCGACACGTAAACTAATTGCTCCATTAGGTCAGCATAATTTATAATCTGGTATTGAAACAAGTTCTTTAAAAGTAACTGGGCGGTAAAGAGCATCTTACAATTTAATTAACGTTACACAATAAGTTATTTATTGTTAAAATGTTCTGGAATTGGTCAGGTTTTCGAAACCCGATGAATATTGCATAATCAAATTACGCGTGTAAATATTAAACCTCTGAATTCCCAAAACAATATTAAAATTAAAATTATGTTATCATCTAAACATTATACATAGAATATCATAATGTAGATACAGAACATACCAGGTTCAGCCCCCTAATAATTCAGTCTTGAAACACTAGCCTATATCTCTAGACTTTTAAACATGCGTAAAGTTGGGATTTCGTTAAAAAATCATTATTGAATAATTATATTTCTTTGAAGAAATATAAATATAATTTTCTGTTAAGGCAATTTGTAGGCGATATAGACGTTACAGAAAATTAATTCAAAATTAAAACAAAATTACTATAAATTGGAATTAAAAACTCGACAAAAGGTGTTGAAATCTAGCTACCAAAAAGTAATAAAACAAGAGGTAGCATTACAATAACAGAAATAAAAGAAACAATCAACAATAAGAAATATTAAAATATATAAAGAGAACTTGTGGTCGATGATTTAAACATTTTCTTTTTATTCTTTAAGAACGTAAATGTTACCAACATCACAATGCATCAGTGGAACCTTTACAGTGCTGGCGGTTCTACTTATCTGGCAGTGGCAGATCTTCGTGTGCCACCAAATACCCACGATGTAACTGACAATGTCTGGTGAAAGATGAATAAATAAGAACACTCGACGACTCGAACAAATTAAATACCACTATAAACGATCAAATACCACCGAATCAATATCAGTTTGTTGGGATTTACAGTTGTGGTATTTATTAAAGGCATTCCTTATTTTGGAAAATAAATCAGACATGTCTTGAACTGATTTGATTTTTGGACCTTATAATAAAAATACTTAAATATTATCGCATTTTTCAGGAAACTAACCCTCCGACAAAATGTCCAGACCCTACCTTTTATATTCTACGCTATACATTGATTTTTAAATAAGTTTTAAACCTGACTTGTGAATAATTTTTAAAAAAATATTCAAGTTATGGTATACACAGAAATAAAGCAAAGCAGAAAATACTCTTTGGGGTATATTTTCACGTTTATTTATTATCAAAGATCCCGGCAACTGGGGTAAGTTTTGTAAAATGTAAAATTTTATTCAACTCTAATTAAATGTGCAATAAAAATGTAAAAATGAAAATAATGACAACTTGATTCTTGAAAAATGTAGACTGAAATTTGTATTAATCGCTTAAACAATAGTTTATGACTATCCGAACTTTGAATTTAGTAAATTTGTTAAAACTTACTGAGACAGAACGTTTTCGATCGCTATGCGCCGATCTTAATCAGTGTCTTCTGCTTGGAGATGTTAGGTCAAGCGATGACGGTTCAAAAAAAACAAAGTACAAACATATTAAACTAACAAACACAATAAAAATCACACATACTCTTTGATATTATGGGAAACCTATCTTTAAAACCGTCACCGCTTGACCCAACATCTCCAAGCAGAAGACACTGATGAAGATCGCTACATAGCAATCGAAAACGTTCTGTCTCAGTAAGTTTTAACAAATTTACTACATTCAAAGGTCGGATAGTCATAAACTATTGTTTAAGTGATTAATAAGATTCACCGAATGTAATGGAGTATAAAATTCAAGAATGAAATTTGTAGTTATAAAAAAAAACGTTCCTTCTGAACTTGTTTTCAGTTGTTTTCAAATATCAAAATTGTAGCCCCCCGGTATTTTGCAAATGGGTGTTGGTGTGATTTAACTTATTAAAAAATTCTTTAATTACCTCTATCCACGACCTTTATTCTTTATCCTTACAAAGACTCACCACGTCAATTGTTAGTTTTAACTATTGAAATCTTACTATTAAACTAGCTGTCTGTTTAATTGCTCAAATCAAGAGAGGTTACATTAAAATTCTCGTTTGTAACTGTATAAAACAATTGTGGTGTAATGTTTAACATAAAAAATGAAACCTCTATACCACAAATGATTTTTTTCTTTTATTCAAAACCTTATGTATATTTCGATTGCATAGCAATCATCATCAGAGGTAAGTTACAATAAAAATACTATTTTCATTGCTATGCAATCGAAATGTAGGGCCTATATAAGGTTTGAAATAAAAGAAATATGTCATTTGTGATATAAAGGTTTCACTTATTTATGTTATTCTCGTTTGTGTTTACAGTAAAATTTTTAATTTTGAAAACAATTCAAGTAATCAAAATATTACATTTAAAACACGATTTGCTTATCACTCGTACAAGTTTATACTACACAATCTAAAGTACAGAAGTTTACAACTTTTTAAAATGTTTTCAGACAAAGCTAGGTTCATTGCACGCTGGTTTCCTATATACACTGATTTGATTGAAACCAAAATATATTAAATTAAATTTAAAAACATACCTTGGCAATCACTTAACTTACGTGGCTTTGTTAGAACATTTAATTGTCCAGTTCACTGTCATGACGTATTTAAAGTTTGAAAACAATAAGCTGAACGTTACAAAGCTACCAATACCGTTTCCCGTGTTTCAGAAATTTATAAAATCACACTTATTAAAAGTTTTATATAAATTTTGACGATTGCAAGCCCAACTTGATCCTCCCTTTTAGGTGCTTCGCGAGCGGATGAACTACATCTCTTCCCACGGAAACTTAACACATGAAATAACTCCACCATTGTGCATTCAGAACCTTGCTGGGAACGTCCTACTATCTCTGTCGATGAAACATTTTCAAAAAACAAAAATTCTTTTCAAGCAAAGCCGATTCTACATTAACTAAATAAGAAATATTCATGTAACATACTGAATTGCAATCAGAAATTATAGAGCATGTTACAAAATTTTCGTTTTACCTAACCTTAACCTGAACCTACACGTATACACAGGTACATTTTAGCGAATAGTCTATAAAAAAAGGTAAAATCTTGTGCGAGTAGTAGCATTTACCCATGATATTAAATGAAGGCAACAGTATCTGGAGATATCTCCTTCCACAACTGAAATACCTACTAACCTCTCGGTTTTTATTAACAGTTCATCTCCCCTACTGTACGCACTTAGTTGCAGACCGAACTGATAGTTATACCTCTCGAAATGGTTGTCTTTAGCTCTCCTGTAGGAAGTTCCGTGTGGCGGGTGATTGCATCTCTTCCTCTCAGTAAGAAGGCGAGTCAGGTAAGCAGGAGATCATTATTTCCTTTCCTAGCTAATTCCATCCTCTCTTCATTATCCTTCTCCTACAAGGTGATTTAGAAAGTAGATATATCTTGGTAGAGAGTAAATCTACTTTAAGTACAAGATCCTCCCCCTATCTTCTACCAGAATATTTTATACGTTAACTTTAATTATATCGATTATTATAATCTCTTACTAATATTTGTAGGCGATAAATATCTAAACTATATTTAGAATAAACTCAGGAGAATGGAATATGCGTTAAATCTATGAAAATGGAGTTCAAGTGAAACGATCCCGTAGAGGGTCTAAAATATTACACCAAAAAGCAGATTTTTTTTTATTTTTACGAAATATTTTTCTCTGAATTTAAATAATAGAAAATTAATGCTAAGCTTTACAAAATTTTGTGTCGAGGAAACAGATTTTGTCTCGAGGAGATATTAAATTCTTTCAAACATCCTACAGTAACTCACTAAATATATAACTCAATGAACTATGATTGTTTGAAATGTTACATGCACGTTGATCGATATATGTGCTCAACACAGTTTAAGATGTCTCACTGTCTTCCATGATATATACATAACTAGTTTACTATTACCAACGAACTTTCTTACCAAATATTCAAGATCTGACCGGCGTCGATAAACTCTCTCTCGTATAATTGCCGTCTTAAATCACCACATGTCCTGTTAAAATCGAAGTTTGAAAATTAATTAGATTTATGAGTCTTAAAGGTAATCGCCGGGTTCTGAGCATGTTATAGGAGAGTGAATTCGAGCGTGAAAACGCGCCTACTTGTTCCAACTGTATCTTCCAGTACAAACGACTCGTAATTTGTGGTTTCTTAGAGATTTATAAAGGTATGATTAAGTAGAGTCGTTCATTTGTTTAATCGTGAGAATTTAAAGTTTACCGCAGGCTTATATAAAACCGACTATTAAAGTTTTCAATATTTTGTTAAATGGGAACGTGAAACATTATGATTAATTACGGATGTTAGTAAGTAGACAATTTTCACAACATAAATAAATAAACATATGTTTTTATATGTTTAGTGGGATTTTTCATAATTACACGAAGGCCCCACAAAGATATTTTCATTAAGGTGTATAGTCATACAATGAGTCACGAAACGCGACAGTTTCTATTTATAGAGCAGGCTATAGGAATATCAAATATAGTAGGTTATGAAAATATCTAATAGAGTAGGTTATACGAATATCCAATGGATTAGGTTATACGAATATCCAATGAAGTAGGCTATACGAATATCCAATGGATTAGGTTATACAAATATATATAGGAGAAGGCTAGAAGTATATCCAATGGAGTAGGTTATACGAATATCTAATGGAGTAGGTTATACGAATATCTAATGAAGTAGGTTATACGAATATATAATAGAGTAAGATATAATAATATCCAAAGGAGTAGGTTATACGAATATATAATGGGAAAATTAGAAGAATATCCAATAGAGTAGATTATACGATAGTATATTACTTCATACAACAGCTGGTCCTATTTTTTACTGATATTTTTCAATCCTTACCAATGCAATTTTCCGTGCATTTAATAATATTAAATATTTCAGTTTATTACATTCTACCAGAAAATCTTTATTAATATTGTTCATTTATTACAACTAATGTACCTAATAAAATTTTAAAATGTACAAAACAAATGAATATTAACATTCAATGTTATAAATTAAAATTAAATATTAAAGAATTGAAATGTATTGTGTTGTTATGAGGTCACGTGGTTTGATGAGGTTATATGGTCGATAAATATTGTATAATTAGACTAAACAATAAACATCTACGGAACGAATATATTAGTAAAGGGTTCTATAAGATTATGCCGCGCGTTATTAGGTCACGTGTTGCAATTTATCAAAATACCTTTATTCAAACTAAAAGCTAGTATTTTTGGTTGATAGTACTACTAATATGATAAATATACTTCACGAACAATAAAATCCTAAGAACACTTGTTCATTATTAACTTCAACTCTTTTCACTACAAATTTCAGAACTTCGCCAGACGTTAACACTTTCAACGGATGATTTTGTCTAACCGTTGCTTTTGTTAATAAAATTAATTTGCTATTCACCGCCAATTTCAAAGCTTTTGACGATACAATAAACAATTTGTAACACAAAATGTGTTTTAAAATATTTTTAAATCACTTATGGATTGATGTGTTTTAGATACAGGTATTGTGTAACACTTTCTGAAATGCTGTGTAGAACACGTTTTAGTAACATTAAATGCATCAACTGTCACGTATAAAAATGCGTCTCCTTTGCGCCGAAATATATTTTAATCCGCGTAATTCATTCTACTATTATACTGCACTGCACTCTCGTGGATCGAATTAGCTATTTTACACTGGTGGGAAACGCCAGAGTGAATCCAGAGGAGTATTCACCTATTAGAAAAAGACACTTTAAGAAACCTTGTTTTAATGTGCTTTTTTGTCACTGGAAACCATTTGGATATTGCGTTATAAAAATTATAATTGAACTCTTGTTGATGAAGGCATTGTATGTCTGTATAGCAATAACGTTAGTGACTACCTCACTCTCAGTCACTCAGAGAAAGAAGCGTTTCGGCGGTCCTTGGTTTCTGCAGCGATTGTCTAACACAGTCTGACCGTAGGATACTGGATCAATAGTGCCATACTAATTTCCTAACCTAAATAGTCTCATGGGCAGAGAATAAAAAGGAGATATTGGGAATTTGAGACATTACAGCGGATCTAGTATCTTTTCATTCCTCACAGATCTTGGTAATAAATCAATGTAGTGTTTTTGACAAATTGGAGATGTTCGGTAGAAAATTTAAACGTTAATTAGTTCAGCTGTTTTAAAAATTCGCAAATTTCTAATAATATTTAACAAAGAACCATACACACACACACACACACACACACACACACTTCATAAAGTCAGTGCAACGGAAAAACAATGGATAACGTAAAATATCAATATATATATATTGACACACACACACACACACACACACACACACACACACACACACACACACATATATATATATATATATATATATATATATATATATAAAACGGCTAAGTTTATTCAAATAGAAGAATTATTTATTAATTTGTATTATTCATTCCTGATGATGTTGGTACTGTTTATCAACGAAAAACTTTTAATATAAATTAATAAATAAATCTTGTATTTGAATAATCTTAGTTGTTTTTTTATTAAAAAAGAAAACATATTTTGTATATATAAATAAACAGTAGGGTCTCAAAAATTCGACACCCTTTTTTACACACAGACACACACACACAAACACGACAAAACACACACACACACACCCAAATGAAAGCAATGACCGAGAACAAATTACAAGTCCCACTGCCTACGGAAGTTACTGAGGGTAGTGACCTAATCGGGATGGACGATTTAATTTACGACAGTTAATAAATTCTTGATTTTACGATCTCTGTTGCTCGCGCATTTTATTGCGGTTAAATCATAACACACGTTGTTAGGTGGAACTGTTTCGATGGTGGTAATTATCGACGGCTGCGATATCGAATTATTATAACTGGTAATGGAATCTGGATGACTCGGCTCGGATGATCTAACAATAGTGAACTAAATTATCTGCTATAAACACGTGTAATGCAATAATTTTTATTTTAAATTATTGAACAAAAATGCTTCATCTGTTTCACTTAATACTTAGGACGGTAAGAAGATTAAAAAGTAGGCTGCTACAATTTAATTTAAACTTATAAATAACCGAACGCTTCGTCTTTAAACGTACATTTTTTAAAAGACTAATCAGTGTTATGCCTCTCCCTCTTTCAATAATTTAAAACTAAAGAGTTATAGTTTGATTTACAACTATAATTAAGTGATTATACACATATCTTTCACTATAGCAACTTCACTTACACTTGATGCAGTAATGTACTCAATACTTCACCATAGCAACTTCACTTACACTTGTTGCAGTAATGTAATCAATACTTCCCTATAGCAACTTCACTTACACTTGATGCAGTAATGTAATCAATACTTCACCATAGCAACTTCACTTACACTTGATGCAGTAATGTAATCAATACTTCACCATAGCAACTTCACTTACACTTGTTGCAGTAATGTAATCAATACTTCCCTATAGCAACTTCACTTACACTTGTTGCAGTAATGTAATCAATACTTCACCATAGCAACTTCACTTACACTTGATGCAGTAATGTAATCAATACTTCACCATAGCAACTTCACTTACACTTGTTGCAGTAATGTAATCAGTACTTCACCATAGCAACTTCACTTACACTTGATGCAGTAATGTAATCAATACTTCACCATAGCAACTTCACTTACTCTTGATGCAGTAATGTAATCAATACTTCATCATAGCAACTTCACTTAAACTTGATGTAGTAATGTAATCAATACTTCACTATAGCAACTTCACTTACACTTGTTGCAGTAATGTAATCAATACTTCATCATAGCAACTTCACTTACACTTGATGCAGTAATGTAACCAATACTTCACCATAGCAACTTCACTTACACTTGTTGTAGTAATGTAATCAATACTTCACTATAGCAACTTCACTTACACTTGTTGAAGTAATGTAATCAATACTTCACTATAGCAACTTCACTTACACTTGTTGAAGTAATGTAATCAATACTTCACCATAGCAACTTCACTTACACTTGATGCAGTAATGTAATCAATACTTCACTATAGCAACTTCACTTACACTTGATGCAGTAATGTAATCAATACTTCACTATAGCAACTTCACTTACACTTGATGCAGTAATGTAATCAATACTTCACTATAGCAACTTCATTTAAACTTGATGCAGTAATGTAATCAATACTTAAGTACTTCATATATTTTAGACTCGACTTTCGAGACTCTCATTTTCTTCTCATTTTTCCAGCATCAGAAGCCGCGAGCATTAAATTGTAAGTTTAGTATATATTAGGGATTCCGATCCACGGTTCCAGGAATCAACGATTCTAATGGTATCGAGGAATCGACGATACTCGTTACTCCGTTGATTAAAGTACCGTTCTGACTTTGGTATTTTTAACTGTTAAAATACTTGTGAGGTATACGGAATTATAGATATTTATCGGCCTATGTCTTATTTATGTAATAGTTGCTGCGAATGAATTAAACTATTAAAACAAATGTCAATTTGAGATAACAAAAGTATTATTATAGTTTATGACGCAACAACATAGACGATCGGTTGCTTTTCTTGTCTGTTTGTCACCGCTCGTCACGCTCTTCTTTCTCACTCTCATTCGGGCTCTCTCTCTCTCTCTCTCTCTCGCTCTCCCGTCCCTGACCACCACTACTCGCCACCGCAAAGGTAGTTCCAATTTATCCAGTTATACAAACTGAAATGGCTATTACTGAAGCTTTATTGTAATTGTGAACGGGAATTCTTATTTTTAATTTTAAATAAATCATTACTTTTATTCAATATGTTTGTCATGTTCCAAAAATTCCTATTGATAAACCAAGGATGAACGTTTTGCGTAGCCTATTACATTAAAGCCTTCACCATGTGGCCCAGAGGTTATCTAAATTCGTTATTAAGGAATGTCATTAAGGCCTTTATGAGTTGTAAGAATCGAAATCGGAATCACAAATTGTGGTATCGGATCATCTCTAATATATATATATATATATATATATATATATATATATATATATATATATATATATATATATGTGTGTGTGTGTGTGTGTATATATATATATATGTGTATATATATATATATATTTGTAGTTATGCAACACTGTTTTCTTGTATACACTTATCACTTTCACTTATGTACTTAAACAAGAATCTTACTT
The DNA here is from genome assembly GCA_036971475.1 of Prosapia bicincta. Classification (NCBI taxonomy): domain Eukaryota; kingdom Metazoa; phylum Arthropoda; class Insecta; order Hemiptera; family Cercopidae; genus Prosapia; species Prosapia bicincta. The sequence continues at coordinate 59,089,195 of JBAIZL010000007.1, read as the reverse complement.
GATATTTATGCGAGCTAACTTTCAATGGCTGGTCGTGCCGTCATCCTCGGGCATACTGCTCGCACATATATATATATATATATATATATATATATATATATATATATATATATATATATCAGTGTGTGTGTGTGTGTGTGTGTGTGTGTGTGTGTGTGTGTGTGTGTGTGTGTGTGTACACAAAATATCGAACACATTTTTTACTTATACTTCTACGTTTCTCATACATACGTTTACATGTTTAAAAAGTAAACGTGTATTTTTACAGCAGAATGTTTAGTTGCTTAATAGTGGAGCAATATATGAAATTTTTAACATGTAAAATATTTTTTAAAGTAATGGTCCAAAATTTAATGGTAAATTTAAAAAACCTGAATGAAGGAATGAAAACATGAATGATGGAAACCACCCAGAGGTGGGAAAATATAGAATTTTATTGTTAGTACTACACGTCTTAGGATAATTTTATTATTAAATTTATTAAATACGCCTCAGAATAGCGTTACTGATGGGTTCAATAGATGTTTACTTTAAATACCGCTGGCCATTAAGGGCAGCGTTGGGAGATCGAACTGATGGTGTGTAGTCGGCTGTCTCCCGCAGACAAATCCTTTACAAATTGACTGTAGCCGGGATTTATCGTGATTAAAACCTGTTTTCCTTACGACAAAGGTTAGAAAATACCATCGTTAAAGCTGCACTTAGACTTGTTAAGGAGCATGTTGGACGCGGGAAGAGGAGGAAGGAAGTAATAAATTACGGGGTAGAGAGAGGAAAGAATCATCCGTATGTGACCCATTAGGGCTCAGAGGTATTCGAGTTACTCACACTAAATAGGGCCGCTCTAAAACAGTGTTTTCCAATAACGGATCGGTGCATCTAATTGGCGGTGACCTCCAGTGTTGCCGTCGCCTCGACAAGTTGTATTCAACAAGGTATCAGATAATTTTATTAAGGTGTAGATATTTTATTAAACTTTAAAATTACAAAAAACAACAAAATATATTAATATAATTCTCCAAATCGAGTGAAAATGAATATTTATGCTGTCCTTTAAGTCATCGCGTATATGCGATTTACTGTATGAAACCACGGTCTGGCTTGTACTTTTTCAAACTTTACATTAGCGTCGGTACTTTAGAAATAATTAACTTTTGTAATATAGTAATATAACTATGGAGTATTGGCGCTATAAAGTAATGTCGCTATGTAGTAATGCAGGTAATTATGCTATATAGTAGGGATGGGCCGATTCCGATTCTCGATTCCAGGAATCGTCGATTCTAGGTGGTATCGAGGAATCGTCGATACTCGATTCTTCATTCATAAAAGTGTCGATTCCGATTCCTATTTTGTTAACTATTAAAATATGCGTGTGGAGTAATTTATTACCAAACAAAATTTATTATATTTGTGTGGAAAAATAATTAATTACCAACTATGTCTTATTTATGTATTAGTTGATTTGAATGAATTAAATGATAAAGTAAATGAAAATATTATTATTTATGAAGCAACAGCAATCGTAACCATTTCTGGTCGTTTGACATCGCTCGTCTCTCTCTCTCTCTCTCTCTCTCTCTCTCTCTCTCTCTCTCTCTCTCTCTCACTCTCACTCTCACTAAATGTCAGAACAAAACACAAAAAAGTACAGTAAAAACTCGATTAACCGTCACCGTCGGAACCGTGGCCATGACGGTTGAGCGAATAGACGGATAACAGAAACACTGTATTATTCCTCCGAAACTTAACCTTAATAAATTATATTATAGACAGATAACACTCTCACGGTTGAAGGTTTTATGTAGCCTATTACATTAAAACAGAACTTTTAAAAGGTTTTGCCATATGACCAAGATGTTAACTAAATTAATTATTAGAAAACTAGCATGTAAGCTAACATAACTTGAAAGAATCGAGAATTGAGAATCGAATAAAGAATCGAGAATCGAAAGGAAAATTTTAGAATCGGAATCGGAATCGAAGATTTTAGGAATCGGCCCATCCCTACTATATAGTAATGTAGCTATAAACGCAGTCGTCGGTTCTGTAAAGGAATACTGGGTTTACAAAGTTGTGTGTGTTTTGTGTTAAGTGTGATTATGTTTCTATGACCATTATAAAGCTAGGTTTTAATTAAGAATTTTGATATGCAATAATTTAAAGATTTATAGTAACGCGCGTAATAAGGAAAAAATAGGATTCATTATGTGTTTTTCAGAATCAGCGTAATAAATTTTCATGTTAATATGTTATTATTTAAATACTACTTAAATAATAATAAACGTTACTAATTATTATCAATTGATGATTCTATACATTTTGGTCTGTCTATCGTGCTCCTTTATTGTACAACTGTTTTTAAAATTGCTTATTTGTTTTGTTTGGAAAACAGTTTCTTCTTTCGGTTTTTTTTTTACTAAAGGGCCGGATTTCTTAGCGTTACTAAATACGATTTATTGTATGCATGTTCACAAAAAGTATTAGTTGATATATTATTTAATGTATTAATATGTTTTTATTATTTCATGCAATAAACTACTACTTAATTACGACTTTTTAACAAACGTTTTGTTTACAGATATACATTTTGTAAGAAATATTATTTAAGACGTCGTTTGCAAAAAATCACACTTCACATTTTGGGTGAGTTTGCTTTGACGGATTATGGAATCCACTAAGGTGGATTCTTCCAAGTAGGTTTGCATAGGTATTGTGTTAATGAATCACATTCTTGAACGAGTTTATAAACGACACTTGTAGACACACTAGTTAACTATTGCAATAAAAACAAAAATCACACATGGACAAGTCAGGTCACCTAGGGGTCGGGAATATACGCAAAGTTTGAAATGACCCGGTTGAGGAACGCTTCAAACGTACATTCGGTGACGTTTGTTTTGAACCGCACGCGACAAATGCCTTCGTATTTCCGGTATCACAAAAATCTTCACATTCCCAACTAACGGTTACAAGCAGAAGAGCTATTTGTAACAACAGAGCGCTTAAAAGAGGATGTGAGCATTTGTTTTAGAATATTTCAGTTTGTTAAAATTAATTTCATTAGTCTTACTTAATTTAACTTAATTAATCATTAAGTACCATTAATAATCTTATTTACGTCACTTAAACATAACTGCTTATATAACCAAAGTTTGTCCAATTCCTCTTTAATTATTGTCGACTTTGGTTATTACATAATATTTGAAGAGAGCATACACACAGACACACACACACACACACACACACACACACACACACACACACACACTCACACACGCTCACACGCTTACACACGCACACACGCGCGCGCACAATCACACACACGCACGCACACGCGCGCGCGCACGCACACACACACACACACACACACACACACACACACAAACACACACACACACACACACACACACACATACATACACACACACACACGTACACACACACACACACACACATATACATACACAATCTCACACACAAACACACACAAAGAAAATGTTGTTCTTACCCCAAATCTTACAACTATTTCTTATCTATCTTTTTTAAACTTTTAAATTTCTGGTTTTAAATCCATAACGTTTTTATAAGTACAACGATAAATTCATTACATTTATATTATGCGTTCGATTTTATTAGTCTAGAATATTAAAGCATTTTCACAGAATAAACTAAACCAGTAAACAATAAACGAGTCTTGGATGATTGCAAGCCAACGTAATGCGATTCAATGCATTCGACCACATCATAAAATCGATTTTTAAGTACCTGTTGAACACAGACTCTAATGTTCAGTACGGACTTATTTTTAAGTCGCCGACGTTGTAATAAAGAGCACTTGATTGCGGTGGGCGAAGGTGTGTTAAGAGGGGAGGGGTGACAATATACCGTGAGCGTAAATAGGGCCCGTGGTCTCACAACAATAGACTACCAGCTGTGCTGTTCCAGCTGTTTTAGATAGGTTTACATCTGCACAAATATTAACTCGATGTACTTCGTTACACGTTACGTCGTAAGTTATCTTTCTTTAGTAATTATCCAATACTCATCCACCATGCATGAGTTGATCAACTCATAACTACGAGTATATCCTGGACATGATTTTACAGCAGACAAGATTCTAACCATTGCCAGATAAACGGGTAGAGGTTATGAGAATATATTGCCATAGCATAATGGCCACGATGTGTTAGGTTATGGAGATTATATTGTCAAAGCTTGATAAGCTGATTATGTTAGGGAGAGTATATTACCATAGTCTAATGGCCTCGATGAGGTGAGTTATGGAGAGTATATTGTTAAAGCTTGATATGAGAATTGAGTTAAGGAGAGTATATTATCATAGCCTAATGTCCATGATGAGGTAAGTTATGGAGAGTATAATTGTCGGAGCTTGATATGCTGGTTAATTTAGGGAGAGTATATTACCATAGTCTAATGGCCATGATGAGGTAAGTTATGGAGAGTATATTGTTATTGCTTGATAAACTGGTTAATTTAGGGAGAGTATATTACCATAGTGTAATGGCCATGATGAGGTAAGTTATGGAGAGTATATTGTTATTGCTTGATAAACTGGTTAATTTAGGGAGAGTATATTACCATAGTGTAATGGCCATGATGAGGTAAGTTATGGAGAGTATATTGTTATTGCTTGATAAACTGGTTAATTTAGGGAGAGTATATTACCATAGTGTAATGGCCTCGTTGAGGTAAGTTATGGAGAGTATATTGTAAGTTTCATAAGAAAATTGAGTTGTGGAGAGTATATTATCAGTTTCATATGTAGGTAGGCCTACAGAGATTTATGTATAATATGGAAACAATAATATCCATTTCTTCTTCCATAGTGGTGAATTTTTAAACAATCAAAGTACACATCAATACACAGAAATTGAAAGACATTAAAACTCAAAGAACCTCCTCCTCAAAATGCATTGGCATAATGTTGAATACAAATAGTTATTTTCAAGATTTTAAAGTTTTTGTCAACCATTTCATTTAGTATATTCCATAAGTAGACTACAATATCTTTGATAAAATGTAAATCATACGGATTTATGTAAGAAATGTAGAAGCGGAATGCCAAGCGCTAAACATGTAGAAACATTAAAATAAAAGTTGTCAACGACTTTCAAACAAAGTGGTTAGTTTAGTTGGTAAATAATTATTTTAGCAAAGGAAGGGTTTTAATAATTGAAAGCAGCAAGTTTGAGTCGCGTCGAGTCAATGATGCTTTGAATCCATTTAATTCCAAGGGCTTTGTTTACGGACCTGAATTGACATTTTAATGGGGTGTCAATCAGGAAGACTTTGACAACCCTTCAGTTCAACTTAGAGTGTACGCTCTTGATGGTTTTTCACAATCCCGACACTGCCAATGCCAAGTACTACTCGGTGCGTTACAGCGTTGATTACAATATGATTACATTGTTAAATACGCTGCACATCGTTGGACGTGAGAGTGCTTGTGCGTTGCGAATCGCGAATTGTGTATTCTGATGCTACCGCAATATATCGCAGAGTAGCCTGCTGGATGACAGCTCAATATTAACAAGCCTTTAGAAAAAAACTGCAATACCAAGGACAATAGGCTGTAATAGTTTTAACGTGAGATCTAGAAGCACCATGTTTCTCTAAGTGTGGCCTCATTATTATATGTATATATATACATTATTTTCAATTAAAGTGGCCAATGTTTTAACTTGGAATGAAAATATTCATTAGTCGATTTTTTATGTGGACTTGCAGTAATCATCACTTATGGCTACTATTGCCTGGGTCAGGAAAGGATTGTAAACTTAAGTAGGATTAAGGAGTTGACAAAAAGCCCTTGATATAGCCATGAAGATATTATGGCAGCACAAATGGAGGGCCGCTTACCTGGGTGTGGACATACTCTCTATTGGGGTCATAAACAGGTGTTCAAAACCGTAAGAATATTCCCGGTCAATAAATAATTAGACATTGATAAGGATAGCTCAGCTAGTGAAAGTAATTAAAAGCAAGTAATATAAAAATATGAAGTAAATTCCTACTTTGATCAACAAGCAGAAGGAAAATTATATTACTTACTTTTTATTAAATAATTAAAATTAATTTTTTATATTATTTCATTATTTAAATTTAAGAGAGCAATGTTGATGATAAATTTAAGGTAAGAAAACAGTTTTTTACAAACGGGGCAAGGTATGCAATATAGTTGTTTCGTAAAATGTGGATTAAATTAAATGATTTCAGATAAAGCTGATTTTATGTTATAGGTTATTTAGTTGAACAGATGTTTTTAACGCGCAGGTTATGTTACTTTATTTATATTAATTTTAAATAATATTTTTATTTAATGTCTATTAATAACTAATAATTTTTTATATAGGCTAATGACAGATCACAGACAATTTTGCTTTTTTAAACACTCAACGTTTCGAGTTTCTTTCCGAAATTCCTTTTCAAGAGCTCAACTTTAATTAAACAATTATACAACATAACTTACTATTTAGAAAATACATTAATTATATAAAACATAATAAAAATCAACAAATTATAAAATTTTCAATGAATATCCATTTACAAGTCAAATTTTTTTTCTATTACAATAAAACAGACAAATCACAGATACATACACTAACACATATACTATTAATAATATAATCAACATTTTAAATTTTTAAATACACACAATCATTCTAATAAATATACATTAACTCGAGTGAACAAAAAATCTTACAAAAATGTTAAATTTCACTTTTATATAATGTTATGTATTTTATAAATCGTGATTTATGTTGTATAATTGTTATATTAAAATTGAGCTTTTGAAAAGGAATTTCGGAAAGAAATTCGAAAAGTTGAATGTTTAAAAAAGCAAAACTCTCTGTGATCTGTCATTAGCCTATATAAAAAATTATTAGTTATTAATAGACATTAAATAAAAATATTATTTAAAATTAATATAAATAAAGTAACACAACCTGCGCGTTAAAAACATCTGTTCAACTAAATAACCTATAACATAAAATCAGCTTTATCTGAAATCATGTTATCATTTAATTTAAGCCACATTTTACGAAACAACTATATTGCATACCTTGCCCCGTTTGTAAAAAACTGTTTTCTTACCTTAAATTTATGATCAACATTGCTCTCTTAAATTTAAATAATGAAATAATATTTGAAAAACTGTATTAACATCAAGTGTCATCTACTAAAAGTATAAAAAATGTATTTTAATTTGAGTGGATGAATAAAATGTATTTTATTAGCGATTGAAAATTTGTAAAATATATATATTAGGAGAGAGTGGGCTATTAGAAGGAATCGAAAAAGACATTGAAAAATTAGTCTTAATTCTCACTAATTGCAAAATGGTTAAAAACCTAAATTCAACGCCAATGCTCGCCATCATCAGCGGCGGGCTTATACTGACTTAAGCGATGACTTATTATCTTGATATAAATTGAAACCGAGTTTACCTCATAAAAGTAGTCTATCTGTCTTAAAGTTTGATAAATATACAACAAAGTCAAAGAACAAATCAAGCTTATCCTATACAACAAATGTATGTATATTCACGCTATTTGTTAAATTACCCTCAATACAATTATTGTTGTATAGCTCTTAAAATTTGTTTTATAGATTAAGTTCACTATTGTTGTTTGACGGTATATACAGAGTGTTCCCAAAAATATAATGCCGAAATTTTGAACGAGCGACACTGAAAGACTGTTCAAGGTAACTAAACTATTTATACATCAATCTGAAGTTGATATAAGTAATTTTTGTTGACAGTCGTTGGCAGTTTCCTGCTAAAAAGTATTGATGACAAATCTAATTTTCTTTAAAGAGTGCTGTTTTCAGACATTCCATGTGAATGATATTGTTAATCGTTACAACTGTCCGATATGGAGCTCTGAACAACCTAACATTGTGCAGGAGCACGTGCGTTATTGACCAAAAGTGAACCATTGGTGTGGGTTAATGTATAACCAAGCGAAACGCCCTATTTTCGCCGAAAATACAATTCGTGGTATAATTTATTTTGACATTCTAAGGAAATCTTTTTTTAAAAGACATTGACCAACATAATAAAATACGCAGAGAACTTTGTTCTATCTTTTCAATGTGCCATTTATATGATCTTTTAAATCATTATGTTATCTTCAACTGTCTTTCGGTAATGCTCGTTCATCATCCCAGAAGTATTTATGGAACAACCAGTGTTTTATCGGATTCGTTATTTTAAACTGATGCCGAAATAATGGCTTAAGGTAAGCCTTTACTGATGATGGCGAGATCCCAGAATTATTTATGGAACAACCAGTGTTTTATCGGATTCGTTATTTTAAACTGATGCCGAAATAATGGCTTAAGGTAAGCCTTTACTGATGATGGCGAGATCCCAGAATTATTTATGGAACAACCAGTGTTTTATCGGATTCGTTATTTTAAACTGATGCCGAAATAATGGCTTAAGGTAAGCCTTTACTGATGATGGCGAGATAGTTGCCGAAACTGGTTCTTAGTGAAACTGAGTGTAATGTTTTAGTATTTCTTATTGTTAACAAATTATATTCTATATCGCAGTAGAATTATTTAACCTGTTTATTGGCCCCAGTTATTACAATATACAGTTTTAATAATCTGAATTAATTTTAATTTCGTTTATACCTCAATTTGGTCACAATAAACTTTTTGTCTAAAAAATACCATTTTAATTGCCCTATTCGTTTAACCTCTCCAAAAATTATTTATATGTAATTTGCTGAGAGACGTAAATATAGTTACTTAGAGAGATGAAAATTCGATCCCTCCGATAATGTAGTAGTCTCTTATCTTTATGATAACTTTGCTCATTTATATTTTATCACTACATTTTAGAACATGAAAAATTCTTTTGTTGGTGATTTGAAGGGAACATTTGTGAAGGTTAAATGTGTCGGATATATAAATAGATTGTGAAGTGTTGACAGGCTTAATGCTTCACCTTGGCTAAGCTTAAGAACGCTTCGAGAGTTTAGTTTTGCACATCCGCGAATTGAATGCGTCAATCAAAAGTTCATCGACTTCACGCTAGTCTGTAGACATGAAATTGTAGGAGCCTATCTTAACAATTGTTTTGAGGTTTTTGTATGATATTATTCGGTTGTGTGAATGACCGAGTTATTATTTCTTAGCTAATTTTCGATTTTTTACACAAAATATGTAAGGCAACAAAAATATCATTAGCTTGAATGTAAGGTTCTGACAGAAATAATTTACTTATGAGAAGATGGACATTTTCAATTTTTTGAAATATTTTCATTAAGAATAGTAGAGAATGAAATTGTTATTTAAATATAGGCACGTTTTCACCAAGAAATATTAATAAAAGTCTTTGAAAATGTTATTTAATTTGTTAAGAAATTTTTAAAATATTTTTTTATATTTCAATAATTTAAATACTTCACTAAAATCACATACGCTTTTAATCTAATACATTGTTTGATGCTTCAAAACACAAGCTCGATTAGTTGTTCATGATAGATGTGTTATGTTTATCTGCGGTCGGTGTTTATTATGTTGTCTCTGATCCTTAATTTTGTGTGTGTTCTATGATTGTTTTTTTTTTTTTTTATAGTAAATAACACAAAGAGTTAAATCAATCAATTCAAATCTATTGATATTGCTTATATTCCTAAATGGGAATTTGACATATTAGTGAATATTTTCGTTAAAGAAATTATATTGTTTCTAAGGTTTATATGATAATATCTAAATTCAAAATATTCAAGTTTTATGCATATAAATGAGATTTTCCAGTGTGTTATTTTCAAAATAATAAATTCCATGGTAATAGGGCTCTATTCTGCCAGGGGTGAAGGAAATAAATACTTGAATAACCTATAGTCTACATGAGAAACATACATGTACATTGAATTTTTATTAAGTTGCCGAATTTTTATCAAGTTGACAGATTTTAACGCCAATCAAGCACAAACATAAACGCATACTTAAATTCTCAAGAAATGTTTACACTATGGACGCACTTTTCTAGACTAGAAAATAAATATTTTAAATAGGTTTTGTGAAGAAATATATAATATTAAAGCCAAGTGTAAAGAAAGCTTTACTGTGTACAGGTCTTGGCTAAGGCAACCCTTGAGTTGGGGTGAAATAAAAGGCTTGAATATCCTGAACAAGTATTGAAAGCACGTGCACTCATCACCGGGCGATGCTTATCTAGGTTTATTTAGCGAATTAAAATTTTGATGGTAAATTTTTTGTAATTTTTTTTCTTCATTCTTTATTAAGTATTTTAAAGATAATGGCTACATTGCCTAAGAAAGACAGAGTGGGATTGTGGGTATGAGTAGGTACACGACACCCTCTGATATGAGATACAAATTCCCCATCGCAACCCATGTTCAAGGTCGCCTACCTGACGTAATACTGCTCTCGCTATGGCTAAGAGGGATGCCAGCTGTACCTTTTGGTAAAAGTAACTTAACGCGTGCACACGACCATGAAACTAAATATCCAAATGTATTTAAATACGCTTACACCAACACTCGCCGCTAGCTTGAACCAACTGTCGTGTGCCAATGTAGGATAAGGAAAGTAGTACAGATACACAAACGATCATAACTTAACAAAACCAGCAGGATATATAAATATTGAAAAAAATTCCAATCGCTACACATTACAAGAGAAAGACAATGCAAAAGAAAGTTCTATAATTAATGAAAGAAAGAAATACTAGAAGAAAAGTAACAGCTGATCTGATTTCAAAGTTTTATGTTACTATAACATAAAAAAAGTTGTTTGAAAGGATGAAATGTAGTACAAAAAGTTGTACCGGTATGGTCGTGGAACATTAGTACGGTACTATATCACATGACCACATGAAAGTGTAGGTTTATAGATCAGGCTCGCTAAGGATGTAGTTAGGATGCTATTTACTTTTGCATTGCTCTAGTAAAACATTGTTACAGATGGAAAGGCAGTTACTAATGTTCGATTACAATTAATGAATGAATTAATTATTTTATTTTATTTATGGATTAAAATACTGGAAAACTCCTGGAATTTCTTATTTTAATGTCATTTGTTTGAGGTTTTGTGAGTATTTGCGTTTTAAATACATAAACAAATCGATTAAATCACTCTGTGAGTAAAACGCCAGACCGTGTCCAGGACATTTAGATAGGAACCCTCAAAAGTTAGAAATGAAAACAATAATTAAAATGTTTTTTAACTACACGAAAGAAAGTGTGGAGCCACAAGCTATCTGAGCGCTAATGGGGGTAAAATTTCCAATTATATTTTTGTCTTTAAAAATGTTTAAATATAGTTTATCTTGAACTATCAAAAAACCCGTCGCAAAATTACTTGTATATGAACTTAGAAACTTTCCCCATGAAACGTTTCTGGCTCACCACTGTAAAACCTCTGCAGTAGGGATTAGAGAAAAACATCCCTTAAACACTAAACAATCATATTCTGTTTATATTGATTGTTCTTTACAGTTTCCATTTCAATTTTGCGAGATGTCTAATTTTAAATGTTTTATACTTAGATCATTATTTTCAATTTATTGTCACTATTTTTTTATTAAAAAGAACAGTGAACTTAAATAATTATTTAACTTAAGCAGAAGTGAGTTCAAATCGAAATAATTCTACAGAAAAAACTCTTTATTTAGAGACATGTGAATATGAATAGTAGCCGAAAGTATGGTTCCTGTCCTTGAAAACCCTGTCCAGCATTTAAGGAAAACATGAAGATTGGGTCCGTGTGTTTTTCTCCTGTTGAATCATACTTTATGTTGATTTTAGTACCGGGTTTAAAGATTTGTACGTTTAAGGTAAATATATATTTTTTTTAATTGATTGTGGTCCCGCAATTAGACATTAATAAGGTAGTAAGATGAGAGCAGGAATTGAAACGTACGGTATTCAAGGAGGGTAAGGTTACAGGCACAAGGTGTAACTGAACGTTTAGCCTTAGGTACTCATTTTTACCTTCTGAGTAGGCAAAGGGATTGAAGAAGTACCAGGGGTCGAAATCTGGGTCTTTGTAGTTTAACTGAGCTATTGTTAAAACGTTTAGGGAAATTAAAAAATCTTTAAAACTTTCAGTTATAAATTACATATAATAAGATGGGTTGTTATTGGCTGTACTACTTAATCGATATCATGAGTTAAACATTTTTTTTAAGTAGGTACAAAATTTAGCCCATAATAATTTACCCAAGAAAACAACAAATTCAATTAAAAAAATACAATTCCTGCATTTATACAATAATCTTTGTATAAAGTTTAATCTAAACTTAATAACAGAGACAGGCGAAGTCGAAATACTTAATTATGGACGATAGATTTTCGATAAAAGTCCTGTCAGCTTTGAAGACGAAGAACCAAAATAAACAGGGATAACTGTCAAATTTGATGTCATTTATCAGAACTATTTCGGAGCAGTGTATAATTCGTTTTTCTGATTGGCTTTATTAGAACTACGGAGGGATAAAAGATCTAACTTCAAAAGCACGTTCGAAAAACTAACAAGAATATCATGATCACTTATATCATTAAATAAATTTATTTATAACATAAATAAATAAATTCATTGCTCGCGCGTTGAGAGTTCAAAATACCCTTAATTCAGTTATGTGTACGTTTTTTTTACTTCTATTAAAAAAAAAAATTGTAAGGTTATTTTATTAAGCAGCTTGTATTTCGGTAGCAGGGCGAACGAAACAGTCGTTTAATAATTCCAAACGCATTTTTTTAATTGGTTTGTGTTATCATCATCCTTAAATTCAACTAAGATTATAAATGTAGGAATAAAGATTGGGCGTAATTATATAAACAGTTTTTTTTCTGATATTACGCTTGTGAGTTTTAAAACGGCAGTATGTTTAAAAATGTGTCGTTAAATATGCTATCTGTACAAGTATTCTTTGAGCTTACCTTGTGAGATTATATTAATTAGGGATGGGCCGATTCCTAAAATTTTCGATTACGATTCCGATTCCGATTCTAAAATTTTCCTTTCGATTCTCGATTCTTTAGTCGATTCTCGATTCTTTCAAGTTATATTAGCTTACATGCCAGTTCTCTAATAATTAATTTAGTTAACATCTTGGTCATATGGCAAAACCTTTTAAAAGTTCTGTTTTAATGTAATAGGCTACACAAAACCTTCAACCGTGAGAGTGATATCTGTCTATAATATAATTTATTAAGATTAAGTTTCGGAGGAATAATACAGTGTTTCTGTTATCCGCCTCTATTCGCTCAATCGTCATGGCCACGGTTCCGACGGTGACGATTAATCGAGTTTTTACTGTACTTTTTTGTGTTTTGTTCTGACATTTAGTGAGAGAGAGAGAGAGACGAGCGATGTCAAACGACCAAAAATGGTTACGATCTTGATTGCTGTTGCTTCATAAATAATAATATTTTCGTTTACTTTAATCATTTAATTCATTCAAATCAACTAATACATAAATAAGACATAGTTGGTAATTAATTATTTTTCCACACAAATATAATAAATTTTGGTAATAAATTTTGTTTGGTAATAAATTACTCCACACGCATATTTTAATAGTTAACAAAATAGGAATCGGAATCGACGCTTTTATGAACGAAGAATCGAGTATCGACGATTCCTCGATACCACCTAGAATCGACGATTCCTGGAATCGAGAATCGGAATCGGCCCATCCCTAAATTAATACAAATAAAAGAAATACAAAAGAGTCACAAATTAATCATGTATTTACTCATACGCGTTTCAATGACAAAGACATCATCCTCAGTGAGTGTTGCAACTTTTGTAACAAAGTTGTAAGTTAGAGTTTATAGTAGCAATGCTCACTGATGATGATGAGTAAATAAATGATTAATTTGAGAGTCTTGTGTATGTCTTTCATTTTTTTAATATTATCTTTGTTCATAAGAGTTGTTAAACAAGTTTTCGCTACTGACG
>JBAIZL010000007.1:58990224-59070224 GCA_036971475.1 Prosapia bicincta | reverse complement strand
TGTGTGTGTGTGTGTGTGTGTGTGTGTGTGTGTGTGTGTGTGTGTGTGTGTGTGTGTGTGTGTGTGTGTGTGTGTGTGTGTGTGTGTGTGTGTGTGTGTGTGTGTGTGTGTGTGTGTGTGTGTGTGTGTGTGTGTGTGTGTGTGTGTGTGTGTGTGTGTGTGTGTGTGTGTGTGTGTGTGTGTGTGTGTGTGTGTGTGTGTGTGTGTGTGTGTGTGTGTGTGTGTGTGTGTGTGTGTGTGTGTGTGTGTGTGTGTGTGTGTGTGTGTGTGTGTGTGTGTGTGTGTGTGTGTGTGTGTGTGTGTGTGTGTGTGTGTGTGTGTGTGTGTGTGTGTGTGTGTGTGTGTGTGTGTGTGTGTGTGTGTGTGTGTGTGTGTGTGTGTGTGTGTGTGTGTGTGTGTGTGTGTGTGTGTGTGTGTGTGTGTGTGTGTGTGTGTGTGTGTGTGTGTGTGTGTGTGTGTGTGTGTGTGTGTGTGTGTGTGTGTGTGTGTGTGTGTGTGTGTGTGTGTGTGTGTGTGTGTGTGTGTGTGTGTGTGTGTGTGTGTGTGTGTGTGTGTGTGTGTGTGTGTGTGTGTGTGTGTGTGTGTGTGTGTGTGTGTGTGTGTGTGTGTGTGTGTGTGTGTGTGTGTGTGTGTGTGTGTGTGTGTGTGTGTGTGTGTGTGTGTGTGTGTGTGTGTGTGTGTGTGTGTGTGTGTGTGTGTGTGTGTGTGTGTGTGTGTGTGTGTGTGTGTGTGTGTGTGTGTGTGTGTGTGTGTGTGTGTGTGTGTGTGTGTGTGTGTGTGTGTGTGTGTGTGTGTGTGTGTGTGTGTGTGTGTGTGTGTGTGTGTGTGTGTGTGTGTGTGTGTGTGTGTGTGTGTGTGTGTGTGTGTGTGTGTGTGTGTGTGTGTGTGTGTGTGTGTGTGTGTGTGTGTGTGTGTGTGTGTGTGTGTGTGTGTGTGTGTGTGTGTGTGTGTGTGTGTGTGTGTGTGTGTGTGTGTGTGTGTGTGTGTGTGTGTGTGTGTGTGTGTGTGTGTGTGTGTGTGTGTGTGTGTGTGTGTGTGTGTGTGTGTGTGTGTGTGTGTGTGTGTGTGTGTGTGTGTGTGTGTGTGTGTGTGTGTGTGTGTGTGTGTGTGTGTGTGTGTGTGTGTGTGTGTGTGTGTGTGTGTGTGTGTGTGTGTGTGTGTGTGTGTGTGTGTGTGTGTGTGTGTGTGTGTGTGTGTGTGTGTGTAGCCGCACGCTCGTGCATAAATAAAGAATCTCATACAAATTATTTGAACATCCACGATATATATTAATTTTTGACGACAAAGATATTGCCACACATCGTGTTCTCACTTTCCTCCACATTGGAAGTTATTTCTTACAGTTCATCATGTTGTCTTTCTCTTCCAAAGTAACAGAGGTATGCGCACGACCAGTTGCGCAACTGTACTGACACTGAACATGAAATATAGGAGGCCACTTTCTTGCATTACACGGGCGTCACGCCTCAGACACACCTTCTACACTTGCAATTACCTTTAGTTGATTTAATGCCGTAATCTATCGCTTTACTTGAAGTGACGTTGCTGGCAGAAGGTAAATAACTCCAGCTGTGAAGCAGATTCTGTTGTAGTTCTGCTGATAGATATTTATGTTATTTTGAAAAAAAATTTAATCAGTTAAACGGCAATATCCTTACAAAAATAAAACACAAAAATTCTTAGCCTAGACTTGTTTATACAAAATCAGCAAAATTCATCTTAAAAGGAAAATACAAATTATATTAAATATAGTTTTATCAAACATTAATATGTTATAATATATATTTTAGTACTCTCATCTTCCTAAAATTACAATATTTTCCTCCGTCGGCACGTTTCGAAATGACTCCATTTAAAAAAATTAAATCGTACTATAGAACTATCCTTTGAGCTTAGCTTGTGAGGCTATGTTAAAACAATAAAAGAGATTACACAAGACTCACAAATTAATCATTTATTGACTCATACGCGTTTCAATGACAAAGTCATCATCATCATCAGTGAGTGTTACTACTACAAACTCTAACTTACAACTGCAACAAAGTTGCACTATAGTTAGTTGTCTAACTAGAGTTTGTCATAAATACACAAAAACCTCTTAACCACAAACTTTCTTTATTTTACCCTTATGTACATTTCAGTTACCAAGTAACCAGCCTCAGAGGGATAACATACAAAGGCAGTCTGTACAAAAAATATTGATCATTATCGCATTAAATAAATTTTACTTTCGCAAGAAATCAAATTTTGTTTCGATCTGTCTTCGTCATATTTGTGATGTTGCATGATTGAAATAAGTATTGCTTAAATGACTGTTTCGTTAATTACAGCAAAGAAACTATTTGGTTGTTATATAAAAAACAAAGCTATTGTTTAATCAGAACAGTGTCACAAGTAACTATGACCTCTACTAATATTAATGGTGGTACATTTTTCCCATTTTATAAATATAATTCTCGAAATTAGTCAATTCTAGCCCACAAATACGTAAATCTTTGTTTTGATATTCACCAATCGACAAGATTACAGTATGAGTTATAAAGCAAAGAAAGTAACGTAAACACGACAATATTATCTACTATACTCCTCATATCTGAGCACAGATACAAACAATATAATGCATTGTTATAAACAGCTGACTGAATTGGTTGTACTGAAGATAAATTACTGATTGATTTGCTTCCGCATTTTTTACCACGACGTACATGCTATTCAAATTAAAGCAGCCTTTAAAATTTAAAAACGAATTATATGTATAGATAAATAACAAAGTCATTTGCATCGTCGTATATACTATTCAAATAAAGTACTAAAAACTTTAAGTATTTGTTTAGATTTGTTTCGACCATTGAATAACTTTAATCGCTTGTTACTATATATGGTCAACGATTTTGAACAATAACAATGCAGGACTATAAAAACGTTCCACAAATACGTCAAACATCCGCTATGGTGTTATGATTGTAAGAGAGTAACAATTGACGCAGATATATATTGTCTAGAGCAGTTAAAGTTGTATCTGAGAGATTTGTGACGACTACAGAACTCGACGTCATCACTAGAAATAACAGTGTTACCATACTAGCCGTTGCCAACATTATTACTAAGTGAAGAAATGGTACCTGACTAGTGAATCACTACTTATATCTTTCGTCCCCAAACCATCACTCAGATGCAAAGTTATCAGTGGAAAAATTATCAAAATTGCAGGTATGTGTGGAAGATGTTTCGAGCAGGAAGGATAAAATTTAATTTGTGGCGAATATTTGCGCTCATCGTAAACGAGGATTTCGTACGCGAACAATGTATACATTATGTTATAATCGATACATCATTATCGTTACTAGTTGAAGTTCTTCACGCGTAAGTCAGGTCTGATTAGGAAACCAAAAGACGAGTCCGTCAGCACCTGATACAATGTGAACTAGGGTGGCTGTAGTTTTTCACGCATAAGTCAGGTCTAATTAGGAAACCAAAAGACGAGTCCGTCAGCACCTGATACAATGTGAACTAGGGTGGCTGTAGTTCTTCACGCGTAAGTCAGGTGTGATTAGGAAACCAAAAGACGAGTCCGTCAGCACCTGATACAATGTGAACTAGGGTGGCTGTAGTTCTTCACGCGTAAGTCAGGTGTGATTAGGAAACCAAAAGACGAGTCCGTCAGCACCTGATACAATGTGAACTAGGGTGGCTGTAGTTCTTCACGCGTAAGTCAGGTGTGATTAGGAAACCAAAAGACGAGTCCGTCAGCACCTGATACAATGTGAACTAGGGTGGCTGTAGCTCTTCACGCGTAAGTCAGGTGTGATTAGGAAACCAAAAGACGAGTCCGTCAGCACCTGATACAATGTGAACTAGGGTGGCTGTAGTTCTTCCCGCGTAAGTCAGGTGTGATTAGGAAACCAAAAGACGAGTCCGTCAGCACCTGATACAATGTGAACTAGGGTGGCTGTAGTTCTTCACGCGTAAGTCAGGTGTGATTAGGAAACCAAAAGACGAGTCCGTCAGCACCTGATACAATGTGAACTAGGGTGGCTGTAGTTCTTCACGCATAAGTCAGGTGTGATTAGGAAACCAAAAGACGAGTCCGTCAGCACCTGATACAATGTGAACTAGGGTGGCTGTAGTTCTTCACGCATAAGTCAGGTGTGATTAGGAAACCAAAAGACGAGTCCGTCAGCACCTGATACAATGTGAACTAGGGTGGCTGTAGTTCTTCACGCGTAAGTCAGGTGTGATTAGGAAACCAAAAGACGAGTCCGTCAGCACCTGATACAATGTGAACTAGGGTGGCTGTAGTTCTTCACGCATAAGTCAGGTGTGATTAGGAAACCAAAAGACGAGTCCGTCAGCACCTGATACAATGTGAACTAGGGTGGCTGTAGTTCTTCACGCGTAAGTCAGGTGTGATTAGGAAACCAAAAGACGAGTCCGTCAGCACCTGATACAATGTGAACTAGGGTGGCTGTAGTTCTTCACGCGTAAGTCAGGTGTGATTAGGAAACCAAAAGACGAGTCCGTCAGCACCTGATACAATGGGAACTAGGGTGGCTGTAGTTCTTCACGCATAAGTCAGGTGTGATTAGGAAACCAAAAGACGAGTCCGTCAGCACCTGATACAATGTGAACTAGGGTGGCTGTAGTTCTTCACGCATAAGTCAGGTGTGATTAGGAAACCAAAAGACGAGTCCGTCAGCACCTGATACAATGTGAACTAGGGTGGCTGTAGTTCTTCACGCGTAAGTCAGGTGTGATTAGGAAACCAAAAGACGAGTCCGTCAGCACCTGATACAATGTGAACTAGGGTGGCTGTAGTTCTTCACGCATAAGTCAGGTGTGATTAGGAAACCAAAAGACGAGTCCGTCAGCACCTGATACAATGTGAACTAGGGTGGCTGTAGTTCTTCACGCGTAAGTCAGGTGTGATTAGGAAACCAAAAGACGAGTCCGTCAGCACCTGATACAATGTGAACTAGGGTGGCTGTAGTTCTTCACGCGTAAGTCAGGTGTGATTAGGAAACCAAAAGACGAGTCCGTCAGCACCTGATACAATGTGAACTAGGGTGGCTGTAGTTCTTACTGTAAGAACATTTAATTGTGTGTAAATTGTGTAATGTAATTCCGTACTAATAATTACTTTCCGAGAACGAGTTATCTGCACATTAATTACCAAACAAGTAATAATTACGCCGTATCGGTAATGGATACATCTTGTCTGGAATTGTCGGCTGTATAAAACGTCGCCGTTCAAAGAGGCTTTGCATTTTATCAGTAGTCAGGTTAGGTAATGGGTAGATAAGGACACGCACGAGTGGCTCGGCGCTTCACTCCTGGCGCCTGCGCAGAGTCTGTCTCTGTAATTTGATGTGAACGTCATTAGCAATGAATCCCTCTCTCTCTTTTGTCGTCTGTGTGCCTTTAATACTTTGATGTTTATCTTTTTCGAACCTTATTTTCGGCGTTTGCCATTACAGTACGTATGGTGCAGCCTGCTTTTGGACCGCTCGGCTACCTGCCGGGCCACCCCAGGTTTATCCAACCTTTGCACGAGACATCACACAAACTATAGCAGTGTCAGGTTACCTACGTTTAACGATTATTATTTACTAATATTGGTATTATTGTAAAACCGGTCTTTTTGTACCTGGTATAAATTGTGACTGTTAATTCTGGCCTAGTTCGAGATTATTTATCAATATGTTGCAGCAAACATTTTAGCAGGGCTGCTATAATGTTTAACAATTAGAAGTGTGAAGCCTAATATAGCGTGCAATGTAAGTAGCAAATATGTGTTTCTTTCCTTTTTGAGATGCCTATTTTTTATACTAGGCCCGACTGTGTATGTTCGACTTGTCGTGACAATCACAAAACCCTAACATCGATTTTATACAGTGTTCAAAGTAAATTAGGTTATAACATATGATTTCATACAACAGCTCATTATATGTTATAGATTCCCAAACTGGGGGCCGTGAAGGCAAATCGGGGGGTTGAGCGTGAGACCAGGAAAACAGCACGATAAATTCTCATTTAGTTGAAATTTAAGTAGACAATTTATCAAAATTTAGTACTAAATTAAAACCGTAGATTTTTTTTACATAGGTAATTTCATTGAACACGATGTTCAGAAAATTTTAATGTAATGTATGCATTTATAAAAGAAATATAAAACAATACACTTATCTATCTGTGTATCATAGGCAGCTCTTCGATTATACTTGTTTATTTTTCAAGCACCTACTTGTGCGAAAAAAACATTTTCAGCACTTGTTGAAATAAAACCAAATCAAAGGAACAAACTTGATGTTACTAATGACTTGCGTCGTACCTTTACTAAAATACAACCTCAAATAGGTATGTTAGTGAAAAATATTCAAGCTCGTTCATCTCACTAACGGATTTCCCTCTTATCAGTTAGAATTTACATTGCAAATTAAACTTGAAATGTTATGTCATGTTTCTTGTAAAAGTACGTATAAAAAAATAAACTGTATTATATATATAGTGTAAAGTTGGGAGGCGTGGGATGCTTTGATTTCAAGAGGAGGAGGCGTGGTACCAAAAAGTATGGGAACCCCTGTTATAGATTTAGTTGCAGAAAAGCTGTTTTAACACTATGTTATGTTTCTTACTTTAGTGTGCACTATTAAATTAAAATAATTTTAAACATTTGTTATTAGTTATTGCATTAATTTATTTCTATTTCGATAAATTTTACTATAATTATTATAATAATAACTTACAAATTTTATTTCGATTTTTGAATTGGAAACTTTCTTTTTAAAAATAAATGTGGGATATTTTTTAAGATCCCAATTCAATTGAGTTCGTTACATAATGTTTTTATCCCGCAATTATTTTAACACTTCATGAAGTTTTTATATTATTGTAACTACATAATTTTTTGTAAATAACATTTCTCTAAATGAAGTATTTACCTCTATAGTAATTGTACAAATTACATAAACTTACAATTTAAAATATATATTTTTTTTTAACTTACTGAGACAAACCGTTTCCAACCGCACTAAGCGAAATTAGACCGTGATAGTCTAGTACGGTCAAACACGTAAGAAATATTCATTCCTAGTGGCCAGTAATACGACTGCCTATTTCTTCATACTGTAACGGACTAGGTTACTTGGGAAATGAAAATATAAAGTTTTATATTACAATGTTATACAATTTATTAATCAGTGACAAATTACAAAAGAACAAAGACACCAATGTGTCGAGTAATTTACTTTTAATTACTGCTAGTTATTCCATACATTTTAATTACTTATTAACCTTTAAAATTATATTTATATCGACAAGATAGTAACTTAAGTTTTTCCAAATTAATTTTGAATTATTATTCAAAGGACAATTTCTACCGTTCATGTGTTAACCGTTTATCATTTAAAATTCAACTTAGTTAACATTAAAATACATTTTCTTTATTATTATCTAAAACGTACCTGATTGTGCACATCACTTGTAAAACACTTTAAAACATATTAAACATTGCCCATGGCTTTTGGAATCACTAAACACTTAACACATCGCTCTTGCAAATCAGCGCACTTAAACAAAAATGATATTAACTTTTACTCATTTGAAATACATAAATAATCGCTTCTGACTTCTTCTTTAGCTCGTTAATAAAATTTGGTACCGGCCTTGACATCTTAAAATTTGGAATACTGGAAGCTTACAAATTTCTAAATTGTGTCCGAAAATGCCATTACGTCTGTTCTGTTCAAGAACCTCTGGATGAGTGGGCCTTCTGAAGGGGCACGCCAACGGAAATTCCCACCCTCGGTTATTATTTTGAATTTTTTGATTGGTCCGTCAGATCAGGCGATATCAGACCATGCTTACGTCACATCGAGTGATGTCAGTTTTTTAACTTAAGCTACCAACTCGTACGATATTTTACATTTTTACCCACTAGGGGCGCTACGAAACTTACCCTAGAATTACAATCGTACCAAGAAAACAAAAATTTTCTTTTATATTCGGACGATACAATTATTAAATAAAAATGAAATATATGAATGAATTTATATGGAACACCTTATTTTTAAGAGTGTTACAATACGTTTGAGATCCTTTCCTTTTATTTTGATATCACATAATCATTATTAATAAACATCTGCGTTGCAAGAATAACCCTCACATATTTATCAGTTTTAAGCAATTTATCTAAGTATTACGTTTTTGGGAAAGAACTTCAAACTTAATTAAAATCAGAAAACAAAATATCTTGAAATCATGAAATAGTTACGGATAATATTTCTTTTAAAAATATCAAAAAAAGTTAGAAATAGGTACAAAATTTTCAATTTTATGTCTCCCCTTTCGAAGAGATAGACATGCAATCATATTACAAGCAATTCATTTTTTGATTCATATCCTAAATCTTTGAAAAACTCTGCAATCGTAAGTTGATTGCGAGTTACAATTGTCATCAGAGAGCTCCCTAGTCACTGGCGTCGTTGTAGTTTCATTGGTTGCTACAGCACAATTGTAACTGCGCCATGAAAATAAAATAACCAAAAATAATTTAATTGCTTTGAGTCTGAATATGTAAAACCAGAAGTTGGCTTCAAGACTAGTAGAAACTATATTTCCAAGGAGATGTTTCAATGTATAAAGTATCTCTAATTCGAGGGAGAAGACCTTAATATCGATCCGGTATTTCAATTGAAGTTTTGCAATTTTGGTATTTCTAATGCCATCGACGCATTATTGCTACATCTACCGTTTTTATTAGGATGTATATAAATCTTTACAAACGCTATTATTTTTAGCTTTGAAGGAATATCACTGTTCTTTTGGCGCATTTCGTATTTCACAATGCTTTTCATAAATCACAACCACTCCAATGAAAAATGCTACATCACCAGTACTAACTAAAGCATGTTAAACGTAATAAAGTGTCAACTAATTATACGAGAATAAGTAAAAACGTTGGAAACCGCATGAAGACAACTTACATAACAGAGAGTTTAACAGTACAATAGCAATTATATTTTATTCATAGCAGTAAAAGTAGTTTCGTTCATAAGGTTTTGTGAATTATTAGCAATAAAATCAAGACAACCGCAAATCACGGTCATTGTTTCTAATAAGAAAGCAAAACTTACATTTAAACTAACGGTGAAGAAATTAGCCTCAGAGAATAATCCTTTAGTTAATAGAAGCGCATTATCCGTTCCAAGGTAAAAACATCAGACGTTGTATGGGCGCGTTACTTAACTAGAAAATTACTTTTTCCCTTGTTTGGATAAATGATTGACTAGTCAAATGTAACCCAAACCAGCACGTTACTGCTAAGTCACGTAGTTTGTGATTTAACTAGCATTCCGAGTATTTAAATGTCGTTGCCCACACGACAACAAAAGTGTACAGAATTTAAATTCGACCCGGTTATGCATAATTATAAATTCCAATTAAAATGACGATTTTATTTTACTAAAGTAAACTTTACTGAAATCTTAGCTTTACGTAAAAGTTATTTTAACAACTTATTAAATTGATTATTATAATGAAACTCTATACTAATTTTAAAGATACATGGTCACAATTATTTCGTTATTAAAAATATATCATAAAATCACAAATATCTTTTGCGTTAAACGAATGCTCTCTAATTTATGTAAATTCTTAGAACGTTAATAATTTTTTGTGGTTTTAAATTAATTCTTATTTATGTATAGGCCCACATGCGTATACTCAAGTTTATATGTGCATATTCAAGTATATCTGTGTATATTCAAGTATTTCTATGTATATTTAAATATATCTGTGTTTATTGAAGTAAATCTGAGTATATTTCAGTATATCTGTGTATATTTAAGTATACAGTGTATATTTGGGTATATATGTCTACATTGAAAAATATGCCTGTATATTTAGGTGTATATTTCTATATTTAAGTATATCTGTGTATATTCTAGTATATCTATGTATATTTAAGTATACATGTGTTTATTGAAGTACATCTAAGTATATTTCAATATATCTGTGTATATTTAAGTATACAGTGTATATTTGGGTATATATGTCTACATTGAAAAATATGTCTGTATATTTAGGTGTATATTTCTATATTTAAGTATATCTGTGTATATTCTAGTATATCTATGTATATTTAAGTATGTATGTGTTCATTGAAATAAATCTGAGTATATTTCAATATATCTGTGTATATTTAAGTATAGAGTGTATATTTGGGTATATATGTCTATATTGAAGAATATATCTCTATATTTAGGCGTATATGTGTATATTAAAGTATGTGTGTCTATATTTATGAATATCTATCCATATTTAATAATATATGCGTACATTTAAGTATATCTATATATATTTAACTATATATGTATATATTTAAGAATATCTGTCTATATGTAAGTATATATGTGTACATTTAGGTATATCTATGTATGTATATATATATATATATATATATATATATATATATATATATATATATATATATATATATATATATATATATGTGTATATGTGTGTGTGTGTGTGTGTGTGTGTGTGTGTGTGTGTGTGTGTGTGTGTGTGTGTGTGTGTGTGTGTGTGCGTGCGTGAGTGTGTGTGTGTGTGTGTGTGTGTGTGTGTGTGTGTGTGTGTGTGTGTGTGTGTGTGTGTGTGTGTGTGTGTGTGTGCGTGCGTGCGCGTGTGTGTGTGTGTGAGTGTGTGTGTGTGTGTGTGTGTGTGTGTGTGTGTGTGTGTGTGTGTGTGTGTGTGTGTGTGTGTGTGTGTGTGTGTGTGTGTGTGTGTGTGTGTGTGTGTGTGTGTGTGTGTGTGTGTGTGTGTGTGTGTGTGTGTGTGTGAGTGTGGGTGTTTAAGAATATCTGTATGTTTAAGAATATCTGTATATTTAAGTATATCTGTTTATATTTAGTTTATATGTGTATACATTTGAGTTAATATATGTATATGTAAGTATATAAGTATATAGTGTATATTTAGTGTATATAAGTATATCTGAATATTCCAATATCCCTTCGAATGGTGAATATAGAGGAGTAATTAAAGGAGATAAGCCTCCTGTTACAGGAGGATATAACATTACGTGTGCAAAGCCACGCGAGTGAAGTACCCCTTCTTTATCAGGTCACAAAGAGGTGTCTAACTGTTACAACCCCCTGTAAGTAAAATCATAAATAAGGAAAGATGTATTTAGGAAGTAATAATAGGAGAAATTAAAGATTCTCTAAGACAAGCATTAGAGAAGTATTTAATAAAGGTTGCTTTCCTGAAGTAGGCCTGAAATTAACATGATTAAAGTGGGGTGGTCTACCCACTACCCGGTTTACACTAAAGAAATATTTTATTCTAGATGTACAAAATCACTCTAACATTATTAATCGTCTGCTAAAACCTGTGGGTACATTACGGTTGCCAACACTACTGCAGAGTTGTTATAATCTGCACAACGCCTAACGATGCAGAAAACCGACACAAATCACGTAGAGGGGAGTGAAGTGTTATTTGATCACTTTCCGTTCACCCACATTTCCGCTCACTTCTCTGTAGAGTCGAGGGTCGGCAATGGAAGAGACATGAAGCAGAAACTAAACCGTGGCGCCTCGTAGGAACAGAGCCGTCTGAAACATCCGACAATATAACTTGCACTTTCAATACCTGGAGTGGGCTCAATTATACAAAAAGGTAAAAGGGCTTAAAAACTACTGGTTTACCAGTCGGGCAAATAGTGACACTCAAGTAAGTTCCAGTTTGGAAGACAATTTTCAATCACAAATTCAGTTGACAATCATTTCACCATTTCAGTTCTAAAACAATATTTATAGTTATAAACTTATTGTTTAAGCTTTCTCCATATGGGGCAAAGAAATAAATAAACACGATTCCCCTATTCTGTCACTAAAATACGTTTAGAACCGCTATTTATTTAGCATCGAAACATTTACCGTAAGCCTACACACTATAAAACCTTTACACGTACTAAATAGAATCAGTTACATGGAATGTAAAACTTCAAACAAGGGATTAACGAAAATTTTAACCATTGTGACGAAAATTGCACAGTGAAACAATAAAACCAAAAACAATAGACGCAACAGTTAGATGATCAATTCACAGAAAAAATTGAATATATACAAAATATAAGGAATGGATTTTATTGACAGTTATAACTTTCTTGCATGAAAAACGTTTAACTCTGCTTTCTCTGCTAAGCAGCTGGTTTCGGTGCAACGTCTCCACTCTAAGAGTAGGAGAGCATTTTTAAATATCCTGTTTATCTGGCTGACATTTAAAATCTATGCATCACACACAAGTTGAGATACACGAATATTATAGGCTCAAATTAAATATATCTTTACAGAAACTGAAAATGTAGCCCATCTACACAACTTCACAACTGCTTACTAAACCTTTAATTTTAAGTTTATTCTAACAACGCCACCAATTTAACAACGGTTAAAAATAAAAAAGGGAAATTAAAACTTTTTCAATTAGAATTAAACAAACGTATGTGCATATGAATAACTAATAGGCATGAAATGTTTAATACTGTCAATATGAATATAATTATAACACCCAAGAAATAAAAACGTAGAAACGATATTTGTATATCGAAAACAAAACGAAATAATTAAAAATGAATAAGCTTAGGAGCATTTGGATAGTTACACATTAGTAACGTGGGGGGGGAGCATTTTCTGGAGTATGCTATATATTACTATTATTTAACACACTTTTGTCGTGATGTAAAGGGGCTTCCTTAAATTTAACCTTAGTGATAATAGGGCGGAATAAAGGAGCTTCTCTACTGTGTCACTAGGTGCGCTGAAAGTTGGTTCAGTACGGAGATGCGTCTATGTTCCATCAGGTGCATACTCCTGATTGCCTTATTTACGTGGCAAATAATTACATTATCAGGATGATGGCTAGTTTTTTAGTTGTATTTAGTTTTGTGTCATTTATGTTCTTGGTATTTTTGTGTAGCTTTGTGCATCCTTATATATAATTTCGTAAGCCTAATTTTTTAGAGAAAAATTGTGCGGCTCAAATTAAAGGCATTGACACGAAGGAGCGGGGAAAAATACAAGGTTTACTCAAATTACAACATTTATAGGGTTTTGAGGAACATGAATTTGTCAAAAATCTCCATAAGAAATACATTATATTGTAAAAGAGATGAGTATGATTTTCAAATATTTCATCTGAGAAACAGCTGTAAAAATATTTTTAAAACAGCTGAGTACAAATATGTTAACAGTATTAAAGGTTAATTAGAGATATTAACTTGGGACCAGGTTTAGTTAAATACTAGATATGTTTGACAAGTGTATTACATTAGAAATATTCACTGGTTCAAACGCAAAAGAACCAATTTCCTTTAAAATTTACATTTTCTATAACTATAAGTAAGCTATAGTAATCCACTAAACCTGTTTTTAAACATGATCAATTTTATGTTGCAATAAGTCGAGTAAAATCTCAAGACAGATTAAAGATGCATATTAATAATACGATTGGTCAAAAAAATCAAATTGAAAACGCATTCACAAAAAATACAGTTTATGAGGAAATTTTGTTATGAAAAATTTAAACTATGTAATTAATTTGTATTAAAAAATAAAAGTATCATATAAAAGTTTAAAATTTGTTTCAGTATGAATAGGGGCATTTGCCCCTACAAGCCCCTAGTATAATATAAAAGTTATGCTACGAAATTGTCATACTAATGTAACAAAATATTTTTGTTGGCTCTTGGAAAATATCAACCAAATATCACGTTTCCAGAAGGTTGGATGTATCAAAACGCTAGAATTATATTGCAGATCCGTCGGCAGAATGATTGAAGACCCGTAAAGTGTATAGTGCCAAGGCCAGATACATTTGCCAGAAGAGTAGTGCTGGGCTTTATTTCCAAAGAGTACCTATATTCAGTAATCTGTGAGACAAAACGTTGACTGACTTAGCAAATTGTGTCCCTTTTCATATAAATAAAGAAAATATTTCAGCAACCATAATAAGCTCTACAGATGCAACAAATGTGTTTTGGAACATTGATTCTAAATTCGTCATGTCTTAAAAGTAGGTTACAAACTAAACAAATTAAATAAGGGAAAAATAAATATCAAAGAAATATATTTATGAGAAAGTTATGTAGTAAAATGTTTGTAATAGTTAAATTTACTACAAATTTTTAAAAAAATGGATTTAGATTAATCTTTCCAGAGCAATATTTTACAATTTTTAATTCAGAGTTTTTTTGTATAGTTCATGTTTTGATAATTTGTAGATACCAAAATTATCGGGAACAGAATTCTTGGCGGGAATCTCTAAGACATTAAGACTGTAAAAAGTACAGATTCTCAGACCAAAAGTTTATTGTTCTTATAAGGTTCTTAAAAACCCCGCCTTCGTCAGCTCATTTTGTTTTCATCCACCGAAAGAAATTTAGTTAAAAAATAATAGTAATATTAGTGTAAATTTTCCGTCTAGTTATAATGCAAGAAAAATACTTATAAAGGCCATCTTAATGATATTCTTTTTCATGGACTTTGGAATGACCACTTTATCAATATTGTTTACATATGCTTTAGCCAGAAAGTATTTAGCCCAAAAATGTCTACCACTTACGTAAAAGTGAGTATTGTGATCGTTATTGCTTAAAGAGTTGAAAGTAATAACTGGTGTTAAAAGTTCGATCAGAATAAGTGAATATATTTTTCTACATCGTACTCTTCTCCTAATTTAAGCTTGTTTAAATAGAAAAGAATATACAATTACCCAAGTTTAATTGAACTAAATAAGTGGTCAATACGGCCTCCTTTTTGAGAACCGTGGACAAAAGGACTAATCGTATTTAATTTATTTCTATAATTAAAATTTTAGAGATGAGAATATTTTGCAGTGATGTGAACGGAGCGACTCGTATTTCGCGAAGTGGGAGGATCAGGCATGTAAAGAAGTTGAGCTGAACTCACGTGTTACACTCTGCGAGTTATGGAAGGTCACTCAATACACAACTGTGAAAGCGTTCTCTAATCTCAGAATCCTTTCACTGTGGACATTCTCTGTCATCTAAAAAGTTAGCTTGACCTCTGGCGAACATTAAAGGCTATGAATGCGAATTTCCAAAGTGAAGGCAACGAAAACCAAGTTGGCCATCATGTTAAACAGCCACGCTTTTGCTTTCTGCATTTCGATTAAGTTGACACAAGCTGGCTTTATTTTGAAGTGTTATTCTCTGATCTTTCTATTTTATAAAAGTAATTTTAAATGTGTATGTTTATTGATTTAGATTATTATATAAATACGATTAGGAAAAGGATATGATGATATCCCAGTATTGGGAGTAGGAGGATCATGACAATCATGTGGGCATTGTTTGTTCTTAAAAAGAGAATATTAGCGTTTGCCCATCTATTCTTACTACTGCTCTCTTTTTTTGTTTTGGTCTTCGGTTTTGTGCACCTTGGCAGTTTAGACAGTATACACGTCAATTGTTTTAAAATAGAATAAACAGCGTGTTTAGTTACACACCCAACAATAAGTTATTTTCATATAACGCATGCGCTTTGACAACCATAACGACATATTATTTTTTGCAATATCTTCATAAAATGTATACTTGTCGGCGTGTAGCTGTGTGCGCTGCCTTGCTGTCTGAGGTTGTACTAGCCAATCAAAAAACATTTTTTGACTATTGAAAAACTTATATAAATTAGTTATCACGAAAAAAAATAAAACAACTAAAATAATAATCAAAATAATGCAATAACCGATCCGATCCAACTCTAACCGACACTTGCAAACTAACAAAAAAGCTAAGGCGAAACATGTTTTTTAGAACTCCGTCCATCTAACTATGCTTCCTCGGCGGACAAGGTACCACGCACAGCTACACTCTAATGCTATATATGTGTTAGCTTATATGATTATATTTAAAATTATTTGTTTTTTCTTTTAAATAGTCCACACCCTATACTTTGAATACTTGACTTGCCGTTATTTTTTAAATTAGAACCACTTCTTGTGATACGGCAAACGATCAGTGATAGAACTGAAATTATAGATTTTTATTTTTTTAAAACTATTCAAACATTTCAGCGACCATTGTTAATTATTCCACTTTAAGCTTTAAGAAGACAAATCGATGAAAACGAATGTTTTTATCTTGTCCATCTGAACGCGGATAGTTCTCCGGTTGATCTAAAATTAAATAAATACGCAAATGTCTGAAATAAATTAAACTTTAGGAATTTTTGCCTAGAGTTCGGTAGAGCCATTCACTAGCCAGTGTACACAGTGCCATTTACCTGGGCCAGTAATATTTGTGTCCAAAGAAAACCATTTAATGTACATTTGCCTAAGGGCACAACACTGAAAAATATATTTTAAAAGTTTAATCAGTAAATTGGTCGAATTACAATTTGATTTAACCCACGTATTAACTGAAGCGCTCTCTAGCTTTTATACAAAGTAGACTTATGGGTTCATCTCCTTATGATGATCAATTGTGCTTATAGCTGATATCAATAATAAATAATACCACTAACGAAATGGTTATTTGGTGACGTAATCATACAGTTAGAGAGACTGCAACGTGCTGTAGAAATGTAGGGTATGTACACACTAAGGGAAAACAGCCCAAATAGTTGATTTGTGTACGCCCTGGTTTATACAGTGACTTGCTTTGTTAAGTAGCACACCGGATAAATGTGTAAAAACTTGCTGGGAGTAAACTAAATTTCTTGTAAATAAAGATAATAATAATTTACACATTATAAAATTAGAACATAATATAATGCGTACATAATAAAACTAGTAAGGTTTTTATCTTATTACTAAGTAATAATCCCACAAGAAATATAAAGTTGAATATCATTGCTCTCGTAAACTAAAATAAAGAACGATATAAATATATGTTTGTAGATGGTACAAAGTTTAATTCGGTTTTGCTCGTTCAATGTTAAATTTCTGCAAGTATGCACACAATGCAAGCAGTTGAACGGCAGCATGTAATTGATGTGTTGAACAGAAGATCCTGGTACGGGAGAAACGATGTGAGCCCGCGGCACTAACTGGAAGAGCTTTATGGTGAAATGTTAATCTCAGAACGGTGTTATCTGTTATTGCCGTATTTAGTTCCAGAGATGTAGGCTGGTCATAATGAGCACACTACGCTAGTACAACTAAAAATACTATAAACCTTTACGCTAAACGCTGAACTCGGTTTTATGTCCAACAAAGAACTTACTCCTAATTGTACCAGCTGAATACCTTAGCAGGTAGAAAGAAGGCTCACAAGAACTCTGTCTTCTGTCTAATAAGAAAAGTCCGAGATTTCACACCATCTCTTCTGCAAAATCCTTTCTAATCATAACAATTTTTACCCGGTTGGGCTTTATTTACTAGTAGCTCTTCAGTTAGATATTTATATATAAAATATTTATATAATAATTCTATAAATTTATAAAGACCCTTCTCCCAATATCTCTCTTTTAATTTAAATTCTGATCACGTCTGGGGGTAAGGGCAATATAGCTTTCATCAGATTCTAAAACCAACTTCTAACTGACGACACAAAATAAAAAAATCTTACACCCCAAATGTTTATCATTTGTAAAAAGACACGGTACACGTTAACACACTGTGACTGGTTCTTCAACCTTAATTTCTCATTGTACAAAACTGAACTACCCCCACCGGTGGCAAATGCAGTAAAACCATTTACAAATGAGGAAAATCACTGCCAGAGACTGTTTTTGGAAGAATGTCTCAAGAAACGACTGAAAATATGCTGGACACTGAAATCGAGCTAGAATCTAAAACCATGACCGATTACTTGCAGTCAGACTATTTGCATACGTAAAGCGCTCTGCCACAAGTAAGTGAAGAATGACCACTACAGTGATGGCCTTTCACCTTGAGATTTCTATTGTTTTGCAAAATAGAGTTTCTAGGGGGAAAGCAGACGACAGACGACAGCGATTAAAGTCTTATTTCTTGGTTCAACGAACAGGCGACGGAGTAAATGCCATAAGTTTCTCCTCGAACTCACACAACTAAACAAGTATTTACACATTTGTTTCATTCGTTTGATTAATTTTGCTTAAATAAGGTCTCTAAGTTTCTTGTTGTAGTCATCTTCAGTTCACGGCTTAAACTATAAGTACGGTATTTATTGCGTAATTAAGTAAATGCTTTAGATCTTACTTGCTGACGCACTTCGAAACAATCGCTTCTTACTTGAGAAGAGGGTCAGCTTAGATGAAACTATTGTTTCGTAACGCGTCAGCAAGCAAGTTCGAAAGTATTCACTTAGTTACACAATAAATATAGTACCTAAAGAACAAAGTTTTGTTAGCTAAAAGGTTTTAATTTTAAAATAACAAATTATTTAATTATAAACAACTGTACATAAACTCATAATTATAAACACTTTATTCTAATATGCGTTTTAAGTATAAATTACCACGATCGGTGAGACTACTACACAATCACCACTACAACTGCTCAGGATGATGGTAACATAAATAAATAAATTGTGTATGAGAATAAGTATTTATAAGTATGAGTTCATGTACAGTGGTTTGTTAACAACCTTAGCTCACAAGGCCAGCTGTAATATTATCCGTTACTTATTATAATTACAAATTAAATTAAACTAAAACTGAAATGAATAATATATTTCAAACTTATTTACTGAAAATGTATCAACATTTTTATACTTTATAGAACAAAAATTTATTCACCGAAATTTGAATGTATCCATGTAGTAAAAAACAATGTTATTTCTTTTAGACCATTCGCAATTAAAACATGTGTTGTAAAACCCTTTCATTGTAGCCTATTTATTTTCGTCCTTTTAGCTTTATTATTTTTATCACTGATTCATACACTGTACGCCATAGTAGATGACCATTGTGACCACTTTATTATTTTTATCACTGATTCATACACTGTACGCCATAGTAGATGACCATTGTGACTACTTTATTATTTTTATCACTGATTCATACACTGTACGCCATAGTAGATGACCAATGTGACCACTTTATTATTTTTATCACTGATTCATACACTGTACGCCATAGTACACCATAGCGCGCGCTCGGTGTGTATTTTGTAAGATGAGGGTATTTGTATCTTTTAGAAAATAATTTATGTTTGCAAATGTTCGCCAAGATGTATTTTTGCAATTTAATTTACGTTTGAAAACTAATAAATAAAGTCATTTTCAAGATAAAGTCATATTTTTATTGTCATGTTGAAGTGTTATCAACAATATATCTATATCTAATTTACGAACTGCTATTTAATCGAGAGTTGTTACAAAAATGAGTTTGTATTTCTGAACGAAATTCACTCTCCAAAAATATTTTGAATCTGATGGGTCTCTCGTGTTAACTACGCTCTCGCGAGCCACATCCATCTCCCACGGGCATACAGTCAATATCTTCCCGCACGAGTTATATTACCAAGCGTATAATTCGAGTATTAACTTGTTTTTATAACTTATTTTATGTAACAAATTTCGTATATAAAAAATAAAATAATAGGTTAAATAGTACGTAATTAAAGTGCTTATGCTGTGAATGCAGAATTATTTTCTCGCTGTGCTTTGTACTTAGTCGTGATGCGAGGATGAGGATTCTGGGTTAGTGGTGGTTAACTTTCACGCAGTTTGATGACGATTCAGTTTTTAAAAGTCTATGAACAGATAGATAGTCGCAATTGAGCACAAGCAGAGGATCTGCAAGTGCCTATTAATTACTAGCCTTCCGAACAACTGACCTTTGTTAGGCTACTTATTGGGAGGCATTCTCTTCCACTTTGCCATATCCCACCACGCGATACTTTAATTGCCAAATACTTTCTCGAACTGTCTGTAATTACTGGCCATGAAAACGTTGTGACGCGTCCTGTCCAAACCAATCGATGCCAGTAATTCCACATCTTCTCGCATTTGATTGATTTCATGCGCGGTTTCTCTCGTCCTTCGGACGTCGGCGACCTCGTTTCCCTAAAATAACATTGTAATTTATTCCTCCCTAAGGACATCCATGTCTTGGTTTCTTTTTTTTCTCACGTTGGGACATGCTCCATTATAAAGTATCACGAAGGAGGCTTGATAAGGAGGTCTTGAAAAATTGTGAACCAGAACCTGTGTATAGTAACAGTATACTATGTTTGTATAACACATACTTATACATTATTGCATATAAAAATATTGTACAATGCTTGTAAAATTTAATAATTTTTTCTCGTGGATTTTTTTTACCCATTGGCCAAACTTTTAAGTTTGAACTTTACAAGTAACGACTTTTCCAACTTATTACATAAATAAATTTATGAAAAATATATTGAGGTAGAAAGTTTCCTGTGAGTCATAAACTTACGGTCCCAGAAGACCTGCTTTTCTCATAAATTTATTTAAATTATTAACTCGGCGAATCGTTATTTATAAAGTTCAAACGTAACTACTTTTTCATAAATATAAACAAATATCCGTTAGTTTGTTTCCCCCTTAATGTTCCAAAGTTAGGTAACTTGAGTCAGTCCGTTGTAGTTAGGTATGTATACACATTATTGTAGTTATATTACTCGACCAACATCATTGCGGTCTAAGAGGGAAATACTAGCAGCACAGTGCTGTAGTTCATATATTTTCCGCGATATGGTAGTGGTGCTGGTAGTATTCCCAATGTTTATTCGGCCTAGTAGTAGTTCATATATTTTCCGCGATTTGGTAGTAGTGCTGGTAGTGTTCCCAATCTTTATTCGGCCTAGCAGTAGTTCACATATTTTCCGCGATCTGGTAGTAGTGCTGGTAATATTCCCAATGTTTATTCGGCCTAGTAGTAGTTCACATATTTTCCGCAATCTGGTAGTAGTGCTGGTAGTACTCCCAATGTTTATTCGGCCTAGTAGTAGTTCATATATTTTCCGCAATCTGGTAGTAGTGCTGGTAGTATTCCCAATGTTTATTCGGCCTAGCAGTAGTTCACATATTTTCAGCGATCTGGTAGTAGTGCTGGTAATATTCCCAATGTTTATTCGGCCTAGTAGTAGTTCACATATTTTCCGCAATCTGGTAGTAGTGCTGGTAGTATTCCCAATGTTTATTCGGCCTAGCAGTAGTTCACATATTTTCAGCGATCTGGTAGTAGTGCTGGTAATATTCCCAATGTTTATTCGGCCTAGTAGTAGTTCACATATTTTCCGCGATCTGGTAGTAGTGCTGGTAGTATTCCCAATGTTTATTCGGCCTAGCAGTAGTTCACATATTTTCAGCGATCTGGTAGTAGTGCTGGTAATATTCCCAATGTTTATTCGGCCTAGTAGTAGTTCACATATTTTCGCGATCTGGTAGTAGTGCTGGTAATATTCCCAATGTTTATTCGGCCTAGTAGTAGTTCACATATTTTCCGCGATCTGGTAGTAGTGCTGGTAGTATTCCCAATGTTTATTCGGCCTAGCAGTAGTTCACATATTTTCCGCGATCTGGTAGTAGTGCTGGTAATATTCCCAATGTTTATTCGGCCTAGTAGTAGTTCACATATTTTCCGCAATCTGGTAGTAGTGCTGGTAGTATTCCCAATGTTTATTCGGCCTAGCAGTAGTTCACATATTTTCAGCGATCTGGTAGTAGTGATGGTAATATTCCCAATGTTTATTCGGCCTAGTAGTAGTTCACATATTTTCCGCGATCTGGTAGTAGTGCTGGTAGTATTCCCAATGTTTATTCGGCCTAGCAGTAGTTCATATATTTTCCGCGATTTGGTAGTAGTGCTGGTAGTGTTCCCAATGTTTATTCGGCCTAGTAGTAGTTCAGATATTTTTCGCGATCTGGTAGTAGTGCTGGTAGTATTCCCAATGTTTATTCGGCCTAGCAGTAGTTCATATATTTTCCGCGATCTGGTAGTAGTGCTGGTAATATTCCCAATGTTTATTCGGCCTAGTAGTAGTTCACATATTTTCCGCGATCTGGTAGTAGTGCTGGTAGTATTCCCAATGTTTATTCGGCCTAGTACTAGTTCACATATTTTCCGCGATCTGATAGTAGTTCACATAATTTCTCGGCCTATGGGAGTGTCGGTCTAAACATTTTTATAAAATACTGTTACGTTTCCATAATCACCAATTTTCTGTTTTTTTTTTTGCAGTTTCAATGATATCAGCAAATATGTGTATTACCGTATTACATATGCAGGACTTTGAAGTGGGATTAAAGTAGGGGCATTATACCTCCGCGTAGGTGATAAGAACGTGCGACTATCTGAAGCTAACCTTCTCGATATAAGGGCAATACCCAGTATACCTCCGTGTTAGAAGCCCATAAGGAAGGGTAGATAAAAGTATCATGAAGATAAGTCTAATAAGATAATTGTATTAAGTATTTGTAATGACAACTTTTATTAGAGAATAAAGGTATCCTCTAATACCTTTTATTGTTTGTAATGATAAGTTATTAGAGGAACTTTATGGAAAAGAGATAATAACAGGACGACCTGGCACTGGAAATAGGGGGAACTATGGTATATCATAGGTAGGGTCGCATATTAGAAGTAATTCTGCTCCTAACTGGGGCGAAGAGAAGCTTTTACCCGCCACACGTGATAGCTCTATATAAAGCTAAAACATGTTCAAGTCATCATAATGGCTTGCTCACAATACTTTCCAAGTGTCTCTGATTGAGAGAATCAAAATAGACCAATAGAATTATATCAACTGAAATCTTAGAAATGATTAATATTGATTGAAAACTCCTCTTTAAGAGTGCTTCCTACAATCGAATGCAAGATGGAGCAATCTTGTGGGGTAAACGATCAAGCTATTGTACAATGAATGTAAATTTAAATTTTTGTTTGTTCTATACGTTGTATTTAGTTTTTAATCAGTTCAAAATAATTTCTCAGATTATTTTTGTTTTTAAATTTGTTAATTCTTTAAATAATACAAAATATAACGTAGATTGAACTGGTGATTTCTGTTTTTATGTGTCTTTCTTAGTTTTCTATTTATACACGCTTATACGGAAAAAATGTTTTTTTTTAAGAAAATGAAAGTTAACCACTGATATGTTATAAACCATTTAAATTTACCCCTAATTATTATGGGGTATTTTATGCACATGCACATGGTGATTGAAATAATTTATATACAAATACGATTTAAAAGGATTTGTTTTTTCGCCAAAAGTTATACCGTCATAATCTGTTTAAAATTATTTTTTTAAAATATTAATTTTAGTAATTACGCAACATGTAACGTGGATTCACGTAGAAACGTAATGTTTGACAAGACCAATACCCAATTTACCAAAGGTGCAATTTACTTAGCCAATAAATCTAGTGTGAATTTGTTTGTACCTATATCTGTCGTGTTTTACTAAATACGGAATCAAACTACGAAATCGGGTTACTTTAACCGAGTAAATGCTCTGAAGTCGTAGTTAAAACTATGCAATTCGTACAGTTTAATGCACCGTTGTGTCGCTATTATAGAGTGCATTCAATATTTGCGTTGGAAATTTGTCAAGCCTGTAAAATCTCTCCCCCCCCTCGTATACCATAATGTAACGGAAGTACAGCTGCGTTGTCGACAATACAAACATCCTTGGCTTCGCAGGTCGGGAAGATAAAGCACGCATATATCATGACCCCTTTAAGGTACATGCACTTCGCCACATCTAGGCTAATTGTGTGCGCTTGTGCTTGGGAACTCGATTTACGTTCGAATGGGAAAAATATTCCATGACTGGAAGAACTGATTCAACATATGCTCAATGTTTTGTTTAGAGAGGATGTTTTATTTCAAAATAATTATACATCGCTACTAAATGAAAGAAACACTAGACATTTTCCAATCTAACTTTATTAGTTCATATATGTTATAAGTCGAACAATCGAATTTGATTCTTTTGTATTTGATTCTCTATTAGTATTATGTATTTAAATATATTGTTGTGTAACACTCAGGTAACTTCTTTTTTAATATTTGTGTGTTAAAATTGTGATTTTACAGTGTTTTAATTAGAGTTTTCACCTTAGACTGAATAATTTATATATTTTTAGAAGTATCTATTCTTCTTGTTCTCTATATTCATTAACAAATTCTTTATATTTACAGTTCCTCGTAAAGATTTGGGCGTTTAAATACATAAAAAAAACACAAAATTAAGTAATTTCTTCCTAAAAACATATCTCTAGATTAGTCGTAGACATAGGGTAATATTCTGCGAGCCTATTGTGTTGCTGAAAAGGCAGAGGGTTGCAATAAACTAATTGAAAACAAAAAGTCCATAGTTATCATTTATCATGGAAAAACAACAAGAAAAAATTGAGTTCAAAAGTTTTAAAAAGTTGGACGGACCTTAATTTATTTCTAGTAAAACAATATTATTAAAAGATAGATTCCAGACAATTTACACATTCACTAGTATTTTAAATATCATTGTCAGTGATTAGTTAAGTATTTGTACGCTAAGTTCTGTATTTTGTTGGTTTTCTTGTGTATGCTGGATCTTGCAGTCTATTTTCTTTAGTGATCACAGTCCGCTTCATTGCTTTCACTAATTTGTACTAAAATTTGTACTAAAATATTCCGGTTCAGTCTGAGTGCCCTCAAGATGGGAGTAGTGCTCATGAATTTATTCATGAGTCGGCAGCACCATAATGGAAACTAGCTGGAAAGCATTTGTCCTCTCCGAAGGCAGTTGGAAACCAGAATGTTTGTCAGAATACGCCAAACACAGCGCCTTACTTTACAACGTTTATGTTAATTAGAAATTTTGTTAATGTATGCTTTGTTTATGGGACTACAATTTCCAGTCGCACTTGGTACTGACGTTATCAATGCTTTAAGAAATGTTTCTGGTTAATTTAGTGTTGACCATTCATATTCTTAGTAGAGTGGCAGGTAAGATAAGTTGCCAAGAATATTTCGCTTCTAACATTTCCATGTTACCTATGCGAAACGTTTAAAATATTATTCTGAATAAGATAAGGTTAGGGTTTGTATAATAGGCTGAACAGAAGGTTAGTTACGGTATGAACAGTAAAGCAAGGTTAGGTTAATTTCAATGTATTTTATATCAGGTAGATTGTAACATTAGGCCAAGTTCGGTTATTTTTCTCAACTAAAAAATTGCTGACTTCAAAGCGATAGTAGATAGGTTTGTTAGGTCTGTACATTTAAAAGACCTATTAAACATACCCTGACATATTCCTAGCTACCTAGGATAATAACAATCTGTTCGTCATAGAAGTATACTACTAATTTTTGTTGTTTTGTGGTCTGCAGCAATTCCTTTAAAATATTCTAAGCTTAAATATAATTTAAAGCTTTTAACTACTGTTAGTGTACAATGAGGCACGGTATAATATGATGTAGCCTATTTAGTGTCCTTAAATTCATGTTTTCTTGCTTATAATACAATTAAACACATGCAATACTTCATAATTTGCACAACTCACCACCAGTAGTTTTCGTCTGTCCTTCATCGTGCTCCTCGTCGCTGTCAATATGCGGTATCGACGCGTCGAGCTCATATATCGGACTAGTTTGTATAGAACTGTCTCTTTTCTCCGTGTTTCCACATCGGCAATGCGACACACAGTCCAGCTCTGAGAGGCATTCATGGCACTGGGGACAGGGAAAGGGTAGCTCGTCCAAGGGAACGCGTTCGATGGCACGTTCTACAGACACTACGAGGTCTTGTAGAAGCTCCGGCAACTCTTCAGTGGCGGTCATCATGGCTAACGCGGATAGAGGTGGGCTGGAAGTCCTGCTGCCGCCAGACCAGACTAAGGCCACTTCGGGCTTCGATTCAGATCCGACTCGAACACACAGGTAACAGTCTCTGGACCGGAGCAGTGCGGAGTTTAGTTCACCGAGGTGCAGTATAACTCCTCTGCTGCCGAGTGACAGCGGCCACCCTTGCGGAGAGATTCCGCTCGCTACCTGTAACAAAGGAAATTATAATTCGCAAACCAACAAAGAAAAGATACTATGATTATATTTTAAAAGTAATTTGTATGGAACTTGAATGTTTAAAGTGGTAAAAAGTTACCTTTAAGACTAAAAATAGTTGCTAATGTTAACACACCACCATGTTTAGCTTACGGAAATCTCTTGGTACCGAGACAAATCGTTAGAGAGAGAAAGTGAGAGAAAGAGACAGAGGGAGAAAGAGAGAGAGAGAAAAAACAGTAACAGAGAGAGAGAGCGAGAGAGACAAACAATCAGAGTGAGCGAAAGAGAAATAGACAGAAATACAGAGATAGAGAAACACATAGATGAAGAGACAGTCAGAGAGAGAAGGTGAAAGTGAGAGAGAGAGAGGGAGACAGACAGAGCCAGAGAAAGAAAGGTAATTGTGCCAGTATAAAAGTTATAAAGATGTAAATAGGAATAAATTGTTATGTTTCAAGTGACGTCACGTTATACCGATTCATGCATACGCTCGGTTTATTTATATGCTGTCATAAGAAGTAACACTTGTAGAAAGAAAATGTTAGTGTTTTAATTTTTAAACATATTTAGGATAGGGCATTGTCCATGAAGAAAATATCTGAAAGAACACGCTTGTAGGAACACGAAAGGACAGGTACAAAGCAGAACGGAGTATATGCTATGAAGTAAAGGGCAGGTACAAGGCAGAACGGAGTATATGCTATGAAGTAGAGGACACGTACAAGGCAGAACGGAGTATATGCTATGAAGTAAAGGACAGGTACAAGGCAGAACG
This sequence comes from Prosapia bicincta, assembly GCA_036971475.1. Taxonomy (NCBI): domain Eukaryota; kingdom Metazoa; phylum Arthropoda; class Insecta; order Hemiptera; family Cercopidae; genus Prosapia; species Prosapia bicincta. The sequence continues at coordinate 59,043,481 of JBAIZL010000007.1, read as the reverse complement.
GAGTATATGCTATGACGTAAAGGGCAGGTACAAGGCAGAACGGAGTATATGCTATGAAGTAGAGGATACGTACAAGGCAGAACGGAGTATATGATATGAAGTAAAGGGTAGGTACAAGGCAGAACGGAGTATATGCTTTGAAGTAGAGGACAGAGGATTTGGTTTAAAATGAAAAACCATAAGGGTGGTAACTACTAATCAATCAAACAATTCAATCAATTTAATACAACACTCGTACCACGTGTAAAAAGGAAATATCTCAAACTGTAACAGTAGTAGTTAGTTTTATAATAAGGATTTAAAACTCCCTTCACGACCATATGTTACATAAGGACAGAGATAAAACACTGTTTATTGCAGCAGGCCGTGGAGCAGTAAAAGGGACCTATCGCAATCAGCGGAATAATATTGTACCCTGTTAATAAATACATACAGACAGCTTCTGTCGTCCACTAATTAAATACAATGTTTGCTTTAAGGCCGGCAGGTAGATCTTATCTCTCATTGTATACGAGTATTAATTTCTTTCAGCAGCACCCACAATGCCGAGCCTGCGATTGTCCCGTGGCGTATTGTTAATTAATCGCGCCAAGTCGGTGTGGTCCAGTTGGGGTTATGATTATCGGTTTTTGAAACTATCGTTTATTTAATGCAAACATCGCAGTTTATTTGGCAATGTATGTGAAGGTTTCGTTTGATGGAATCATTTTTTCGTCAACTGTGTAGGTGGGACAGATTTATGTTCACTTTTTTCTTTATTTCCAGAGCTCTGCATTCGAAATAGAAAAAAACCTTTCTTGAAAACAAACTTGATCGATCTGCAGGTCTATCATTTATTATTCGCAAGGGAGAAGATATCCCTGGGTACCTTCAACTAGTCTTGAGTCGGAGAGATTACCTTATTAGAATTGTTTCGTTGTTTTCAGACATTTTTATTGTTTCGAAATAATCAGTCTATAGGACTGATGTTGCCTACGAAAGGATTGTGAAATCCTGTGGTATAGATAAAGCTGGCAGAGTGGTCCTGTTGAGGGGTCATTGCATCACACATGAAATGACTGGGGTGATGACGGACTGGAATTAGACCTAACCTCTATAGGGGGGGTGGCATAAATTAGTGTTTTCTCTTTACAACTTGTACAAAAAAGAATAAAGAAGATTATTGAAATCAGACAGGACTAAGAGAAAGACATAATGGTCCTTCTTTTATTGGAAATAAAAGGAAATTAAAGAATTGAGTTAGCGTAGTAGCTTCAAGGAAGTAGTTCTACCTTCTGTCGTTATCGTAAAGAGGGGTATACCTCTTTCCCCCTTGTATGACGTGTGTAGAAGAGTTAATGCCATTGCTAGAGATAAGGTAACAAAATAATGATATCCTGGGGCTAGAATTGAGTGGCCAAAGTCGCTTACTTGAAGAAGACCTAGTCTTAACCGTGGCTAAAAGAGGTGTATAAATATTATCCGGCTTTTCACACGTCACTGTTGTACATACACAGTCGTACACACACTTGTGTGTGATATAGTGAGTGTTTTATAAAGAATCTTAAAGTCGATATATAATATATTTCCTTAAAAAAAATTACTAAAATCCAATTTCGCAAAGCCCGCATATATACCCTAAAGCTTCAATTGATATCGTGACTGCAAAATTTACGCAAGTTAGAAGGGACTGGATTTCTGGCACAACCGCCCGCACCTTGTAACCGTGTATTAGAATATTAATCAATTCATAAAAACCTGATTGGATTTCGCTTAAGAAAATGCGTATGCATTAAGTATGTCATATATATAATCGTGAAGACAATCTCACGCAGCCAAGGTACAAAACAAACATGTAGAGCTTATAGAAGAATGTCTATAACAGATTCGTAAAGGAAGATCCACATAGCTTTACTGTCCTTTATTTGCCGCGTGAACAGAAAGCATAACTCACTAAAGAAGGGAAATAAAAAAACGACAATACAGTTAGTTAATTCACTAAAAACAACACATGATGTAAAGTTTGGTTACAAGGTAACCATCTCCAGAAGTACTATTTATGAAAGCAGATTATATACATTTGAGTAATTAGGTGTGATAATATTCAGAACAGATGATGTACATTTCAATTACAAGATAGCCATCTTCATAATTATTATTTATCAAAGCAGATTATGTGCATTTCGGTTGCTGACAAACAGATCAAGTTATTAGATGTTTTAATGTTCCGTTAATAATGTTTTAGGAGATGTATTACTATTGTTAGGATAAAATACAATTTATAAGATTAAAATAATAATTTTAAAAAGCAATGTTACGACCGACGGGATCTTTACTGCGTTACGCTGTATTGCTCGTACATGACTTCTTGGCAGAACAAATTCGTTTCACCTTGACACCATACATTCACAGGCATCGTACTCATGCCTTTGTGTCTGATATATAATATGAAAATAATTATTCATTTCCTGATATTAATCTCTTAGATAAATCATTAAACTCTTTTTTTGCTCTCGAAACATGTCGCTTACTCTGAAAATGAAATAATGTACTATAAATGTATTTAACACACAACTACGTAATGTATGGCATTTTGCTCGGTGTGTAAAGTGTACAAATCAAAACTCTATAACTTAATTCTTGTTAATAAAGTTATTGCTTTAAACTTACCTAGACTCCTTGGCCCGATATTTCAGTTGAGTAAATAAAAATAAAAATCTCACAGAAATTTAAACACTGGGTGTAAATAAAAAAGAGTTTAATACCGTATTTAAAAAAAAGTACAAATAATTTGTTAAATAATATTCTAGAATAATAGGATGAGCAAAGGTGTTGTGTGAAGCGTATCTAGACTGATACATGACAAAGAGAATAATAAAATTTAAGGGCGATGGAAATCTGTTTCTAAAAGATAATAGTAATGACCTAAACATAATAGTATATGTTGAAGAATCTGCTTGAGAAACACGGTGAAGGAAAGGAGAAATTCATTGGAAACCACAATGTACTATTGAAAATTTGTTTTTTATAAAAACGTTTTTGATTCCTTGAATCAAATGCAGGACTTCCAGTAACCTAGTAACTTTAACAACGGGTAGAGATACGTTCGCTTTGAATGCAAACTATTAATCTACAGAGTAAAGTTGTTTAAGGAATAAAATACAGATAAAATAACCGTTGTTGGTAGAAAGCGGTTTTGCAAAATATACTTTAGAGAAGACCCTCCTAGGTAGGTATTAATCACAGGTCACTAATGAAAAACCCGACTCTTCTCCCGCTGCTAATATCTAATTATTCAGTATTCCTTAAGGACAGCAATTGGCCTACTTGTTACAAGCTAGAAGCAAATGTAGGATTGACAGAACATGTAACGTGTATTCTAATTGCCAATTACAGAAAGTAAACGGGAAGTTGGAGCCCGGGTAGAAAAGCACCAGAAACCCACTTAGCAGAGAGGCTCGCAGTGGGAACCGGCGTCATGGGTTTGCCCGCTTCAAAGCAAAGGCCGTAACTGTCATGGAAGAGTTTTAATCAACGTAGGTGGAACATGGTACGACCGTAAATCATGGGGTGGTTGTGCAGATAGCGACAAGTGTGTGCAGAGAGCAGCCCCAAGCTCCCACGATTTGCCCCTTATCGCACACTTTCTCACGTCAATGCTTTAAGAATGATTTACCATTCAATAAGGACTCTCGGTGCCGTCAAAGCGCCAACGTAGAACTGAAATTGAACTTGAATTAAAACTTAGCTTTAAATTTACGGCCTGTTCTGTCTGAATCGCTTCTCCAGCTTTGCCAGGAATGCTTACAAATCTGTGGTATTATTTAGAATCAATAATAAAAAATGAGTTAATTATGTTTGTTGTACTGTTAATAGATGCGTTACAAAAAATTCATTTAGAGCAAAAATTTAGATGATTCAACCACTAATCAAAATAAATCATCACTGTCACTTGTTTTAAGCAGAGCGTATAATATTAAAAAGCTGCACCTGCAATCTGCTGATATTTCAATCTTATCCCTCGTCTCTCTGTACTTTAACAAAATTCTTACTTGATATAATGGCTAGTCGAATTTCGAGAGCCTTATTACAGTGCTTTTATTTTCCAGAATTAGGTGCGGTTTGTCATTCAATTTTCAGCTTAGAAACAATATGGATATGATATGAATAATAATAAATCGATATAATCAAGTTAGAGGGACGTTAAACTGGATTACCTATAGTGGAGGTTTTACACGAGTAGGATCAACGAATGTCTTGAGAAATGTTGTTTGAACTAATCTTATACAGAAAATCTAAAAAGTTGAGTACCTATTTATTCTACCAAAATCAGAAGACAGGTGCATACCCTCTACACATCTTAAAAGCATATAGCAAAGACTTAGTATGTCGATCTTTGTTTATATATATATATATATATATATATATATATATATATATATGTGTGTGTGTGTGTGTGTGTGTGTGTGTGTGTGTGTGTGTGTGTGTGTGTGTGTGTGTGTGTGTGTGTGTGTGTGTGTGTGTGTGTGTGTGTGTGTGTGTGTGTGTGTGTGTGTGTGTGTGTGTGTGTGTGTGTGTGTGTGTGTGTGTGTGTGTGTGTGTGTGTGTGTGTGTGTGTGTGTGTGTGTGTGTGTGTGTGTGTGTGTGTGTGTGTGTGTGTGCGTCTTTCTTGCAAGCTATATCTGGTTTAACCTACTTACTACCGCGAGCATGCCAAACCCACCATACTAGGCGCGGCTCGTCTCTTACTCATCACCTGCTTGTCTGAAATCAAATAATCGTGTTGATAAGAGGCTTCCATGTGTCAACCTGTTCTCGGCGAGAAATAAAGTGTCTGTCCAATAATCCTTTCATACGCTTTGAATAACCCGCCGAATATAATGTATTCTCTCCTTAAATACTTTACAGGAAAAACAATCATTAAAAAAATGCACCCGTAAAATTTATAAAACTAAATGAAAAGTGTAAAGGAAACAATTACTGTACAAACAAACTTTATGTATTGTCAAAACTATGTAACGTAATAATTTATAGAACCGATTACTTAAACATTTAAATGAATGATTTTGTTTTAGAAGAATTATAGTATTACAGAACTAAAAGCGTTACAGTAGTTATGAGTATAAAGTATTTCGTTTTACTTGTGATGTTTTTAAAAAAAAATATGACTACAAAAAAGGTTTTCAAACAGGCTTTAGATTATTTTCCGCTTGGTGTATAGAATCTATTGGTGATAGAATAGAGCCACGCGAAGCTCGTTTCAGTAATGTGTACATCTACCAGTCTATCAAAGCGATTACTTTTAACTGACTGCCAGCAAAGGCGATATGTAAATCCATGCCCCGGTTATTAAGTCGGACTTTCAGATCATGGTAATTGCTGATTGTTTTCCGAGTTTTTCAACCGTAACATAAATATTCCATTATCTCAAAATCGACCGCTTTTATCGGCACGCACTCTGCAGTGTTTAATTAAGAACCAGATGTCTCGTTTGTTTTGATTATTGTACAACCCACGATAAAATTACACATTTACACCTGAATTTTAGCGTCGAAATTTCTCAACGCACCATTTAACATAATTTAAACAGTAGAGTTATCATGGCGCTAAAATATTAGCCTTTAGTCCTTTATGAATACAGAAGCGTAAATATCTATAGGTAATGATAGTCTAGTTTACAATGATTTTATTTTAACGCAAGAATAACGGGGAAAAGGAATGTGGGGAAACATGATAGAAAGCGCACTTGATGCAAATTGCAGAATAATTAAAATTACAAGGATATCTGGAATACAGCATGAAGGTGGGTGCTGCCCTTGACTGTTCACAATTCTGACGTTGAGGAGTCATAGCGAAATGACAAGTGTAGTAAAAATCACGTCTTCCTCAGTTGCTATAGAAACCACCAGCCCTTAAAGACCAAAAGCTTGATGAGCCCTCGAAGCTTATTCGACATCGCCTAACAAAATACTTTTCTAATTTTAATTTTAACTTTACCTTTAAAAAATCTCTACGCCTTTAACAAATTCCACATCATTCTAAACAGCCCCACGATTACACTTCCAGTTTCAAACAAAAGTCCGTTTATTCCTGTTTTGTGCCTTCTGGATCTATTTGTTATGCTTGAATTTTACTTCTACAATGTCCGTCACAATAAACACAATTACCTTAGTCTGTCACTGTTTAGCCAGTCCTATGATTTTCTCATCTTTTTTCTGTTTCTCCACTTCATTACAACCTCAAATATTACCAAGTGTTTTTTTTTTTATTTTAAAGAGGCATTTTTCAAAATTCAAGTAAACTTTTCGGTTCAATATCTGTTTAAAACAAGGGAGAAACCGCCTACCCTATCCGAGGGCAATGATGAGGCTTGAGCATGTATGATAGAAACTGGTTCAAATGTAATACGAAACGCAAAATCCGTGTTGAACTAAACATTTCTTCAGTTTAAAGATAACGGGAAACAAATACCAAGCATAACCTAATGCTATTTAAAATATTCAAAATAATCTTACCATATTTTAGTAACTTAATTTTCTGAATATAATTTCAAGTTCGGAAACTAAAGAGAAGTTTTCTTATGAAAATGCCCAACTTTACGATTTTTAATGAGTTATTCAAATACACAATGAGAGTTACTGTATCAGTAAGGTAGCGTCCTTCACTCGACACTGGTGACGTATCTCTAAGACTTATCTCGCAAGGAAACCTCCGACACAAATAGTCACGTGACTCACTACCAGTTCTTGTTGAGAAATTATTACTTTTTGTGGACTCGATCGTTTCACTTCAAGATTCTCCCGACATAACCTTTTACGCGAACAAAGACTGGTTGGTTTATCTTGTGTTTTGGACAGGAAGGCATCGGAAACAGTTTCTGAAGTAAAACCAAGAAATCAGTTAATTTACACTGTATTTTTGAGGCTCGGAGAAAGAAAGAGAATTTTCTTGCCCTTTATGCTAATTTAAAAGGCCTTGCCAATACTTAGCTGTATTGGCCGTTCAAAATATAAATGTTTCAAAGGAAAGTCGGACCAAGTCCAATGGACATTCTGACCGAAATAACTTAGAAGTTTTTCTTGCTGAAATTAATTATGGTCAACAGATTTTTACTTAGTTTTTAATAGGGGTGTAGAATAGTATTTTATTTAAAATATATATTATAACACGGGGCAGAAGCAACTGTTTATAAATGTTATTACCGTGGTCTCTATCCAGTTCTGTTCTGAACGAAACAAACACAATACTTTTTTTACCCGGGTCTAGGCCCCCAAAACCTCAGCCCTCGTGGCAGTCAACCTCTAGCGAGCTACCTCCGTCTCACATGCGCATGCGGTTAGTATCCCTACCGCAAGTGAAGGAAACGGGAATGAGCTCATAAGCTCTTTCCATAGAGAATTAGGAGATACTGAAATGAAACAGTACGATAAGTGAAGCAAATACTCTTTTTAGGAATATACTACTGCTATCTATAGGGTTATTTTAAGAACTACAGATTTGGTTCACATTTTGTCTTGTAGCATTTGTACTGTGTTATTCTTTTATTAACTGGGGATATTTTGAAAAACATAAATCTGGTTAACTTTTTCCCTGAGCTATTCATAATAACATTAAAAGTAAAACTAGTCGACACTGGAACATAAACGATCATGTCACATGTTTTGTAACACTGAAACAAAGAGTTAACACTGGCAACACTGTAACAATGTCGCATGTAAACATTCAACAACTACGAAACAATTGTTAAAATCACTACTAAACAGTTTACTCAATAGAGTTGTTTTTTCACCTATGTTGTCATCATCATTGATGGACAACGTCATTATTTAAGTTAAATTAACTGTAAAGCGTTTAAAATGAGTAAATACTCATAAGTTTTATAAGCAAAAACCAAATCGGAAAACTGTGCTTCCTGCCATACACAAAGTAATACTACAAAAACTAAAAATATCGATAACGATTGCTAACTATAACCTTGGACTGGCGACTTCCTATCGAACAACCAACCGCGCCTCGTCCCCATTGGCTGTTAATAGTTTCCTATTCAGTATATTGTGTATTTCGAGTGATAAATCCACTGGAAGACGCGAGGGGGAAGTGCGATAAGCTGCTGAGCTTCTGCAGGGAGGAATCCGTTACAGAGCGTTCTACGACAGATTAACAAGTTATGAAGCAACTGAAATGAAATTTAAGCTACACAAGTCTTAGGAGATTATCTTGTGGGAATTTTTAGCTTGTTGTGTTGGCATGGAAGTATAACTACGACAGCAATACTTGCCTTCTCTTGCTTGAAACTGAATCAGTGAATGTATTATATGTAAAAATTCTAATCATATTTGTATAATTTAAAAAAAAATTTTGCTTTGAAGAATTTTGATGCCGTTAATAATTAAGTCATCAAAATTTAAATTAGGTGATTTAAGTTATTGGTACAAAGCCGCAAGTAAAAACCTTATACTACATAAGGACCATCTGTGTTTGGCTCCGACAGTAGAAAATGGATTTTATCAAACAGAAACCTTTAAAATAGTTAAATATCTGTTCGGTTGTACGTTAACATGTTGACCATAGATAGTTTCATGGTATTCCTAGAAGTGGCATTCTATGTTGTCCACACGTTTCACAGAACCTCCATCAGACAGGACTTTGTATGTACTCTAAACGTCAGTACGTAGAACGTTCTTAGGTCCTTCGAAATATGTCAACAAGAATTATTATGGCAATGCTAGGAATTGCAGGCAACTATGGTGCTCGCAATATAAAACCTTAGAAGGATACTCCTAAAGAACTAGGCTGGGCGGCAGCACATTCAGTGCTGCATAGAAGGTTCCTTCATTTGGTATGTTGGTAAGATGAACAGTCGAACTTGAGGAATACTATAGACACCCAAAAATGGAGGTTAATTAAAAATTTTTTTTATCACTTGAAAATAGGAGAGTTTATTTACAAACACATTCTAAGTGAAAGTGGAGTCCTAATAGTTTCTTAATACTGGAAGATGAATAACAAAAGATAATTTCTTTATTGAAACGCATTTGAGTAATATATTGTTGATTATGAATTGGTGTTCGTATTTTTTTTTTTTTTTTTTTAATTATCATCCGTGTTCACAAGGTAAGCAAAAAAGGTTTTTATGTTTAAAGTTCTTAAATTATTTAAATCTGTGGCTGTTTGACATGTTCTTCATTATTCAGAAAATCTGCTCTCTTGTAACAATTCTTACAACATCTGGGAAAAATAATTGTTTCTAGAAATTCAGTATATCCATGAGTTTTGCTGTAGATTACACACATACGTTTTTACACTTTTTCAATACAAGGTTTTGATAGGTTTCATTACAATTTTGTTGAAAATTTGTTACGTCCAAGTTATAAATAGCGCAAACGTTTTTTTTTACTTTCCGGTTTCCTGAGTAAACTGTAAACACATAATTTCCTAAAACAACTTAAAAATCTGAAGGAACAAAGGAAAACTATGGGGAAAGCCGCTCGCATCACTACAAATGGTGATAAAGCAATTAGTATTCTGAACTGAGGCAACATAAAACACGTGTCTGTGAAGGATCCATCCCCAGGTGCATATCTCCAGCGTTTAGCATGCGTGCCACAATGAGCGTATATTTCAAAGTACGTGTCATACATTCTTTTATGATGAACTGTCAGCTTGAAAGGAGGGTCCCCTCGATGAATTAGCCATTGTTTCGAGTTGATTGAGCCCCCGGAAATTGCGGGAGTGGTTCTCGTAACATCTAACGTTATCATGCATCGCCGAAACATTCACATCCGTCGATCGCCTGCCGCAGACAATGCTCCTGTTACTGCCTTTTCTATGCAGGTGAATTATTGTGGCTGTCTAAATTTTCCATCGCAGCCCAGCATTTCTCATGATTAATAAAAATATGCACCTTTCTCTTGGACGTTCGCCTTTCTACTTTCGTGCAGTATTTTAACGAAGGCTACTATTTGCGAGCGAAGGAGTGACGTCATTGTGTTAAGGGTTGTGTATTATTTGCTGTAATAGAATTCCAAGATTTCACGAGGGGTGCTACTGTCACCGGCGCACGAGAAGAGCCCTGGTGTAGAAATTCAGTTCTGCGCTTGCGCTGTCGATGTATTCCTAACCTACAAATATAACCTAACAGTACGGTAGTTTTTAGTAGTTATGTTTTAGTAAATAATATAAGTATTTACAGATATGTAAAAATACTAATTTTAGTAAGAAAGGGTGCACAAAATGAATTATATATTTTCTGTAAATTTGACGTTATGTGATACAAGATGTTTTTGGGAATGACCTTATCGTTTTGACCTGTCTTAGTTCAGGGCTCTTCTCGGGCGCCGGTAACAGTTGTAGTGTAGCGTAGATAATTGAGAGATGATAATGTAGCGTCCTAGACTCTGATATAAATTCATTTAATATAAAAAAAATATTTTTTTAAAAAATGACGAGTTAGTTCTACTTTTATTGGAAATGTATATACAGTTACAGCCCTGCCCCCAAAGAGGTTGTACTAGGAGGGCCAAATTCCCAGGGGCCCGGGCTCCTTTTGTTTTTTACTGTGGAAAATAATTACTCGTGTAGTTTTATCCATAAAAGTGATAAAAACATCATATAAATATAGTATAAAAAGTACAATATACAATGGTTCAAGTTTTTAATGACAAAGTAATACTCGTTAAGTGAAATATTCTATTCACACAAAATGCAATGTCTTAGTTGCTGTAAGCGAACGGCAATTTATTTTATTTAAACTAAACATAAACAGATTAGATTAAGTAGGCCTGGTTGGATTTATCATGGTAGCAATAATTTATAGTCTATATCATGTGATGAAAAATACAGGGTTGTGTAGGCCTACGTTGAAAGTATTTAGGAGCCTGTACTCAAGGTTGTCCAGGGGTCCGTACTCATCTTTGGCCAGGGGCACGTACTCATGTTCGCCCAGGGGCACGTACTCATGTTTGCTTATTGGCCCGAAATTTCTCTGGGCGGGCCCGTACAGTTGACCCCAATTATCAAGAAAAAAATTTAACTAGATTAAGTTCACAGAAACACAGATCTTTCTCTAAATATTCAATCCTCTTAAAGATGTTTCAGCAACCACTTTGTCATCCTCTCTATTACTCACTAACAACGTAATGAGTGTATCTATGTACATAGAATTAATTCTGTAGAGTTTATATTATTTCTCATGAATAATACAGTTCCTGCTGAGTTCCAGTGGAGCATTGATATCACAAGCTGTGCTCAGAAACAATTAATTCTATTAAACTGTATTACTTTGATACATAATGCAAAAGATCATATGACTGTATGTTTTGATTTATGGTTAAAATACGGTCTCAATGATAAAGATTGCCCAGTGAGATCGAGAACGTTTTGTCTTGAGTCCATCGTCAATTAGTATAAATTGCAAGTTCGGTAACTCTTTGGTTTGTTTACAAACGATAAAGTTTCGCCGACTTCATTCTCAATAAAATTAACGAGCATATTATAGCGTACAGTTGTCGGTAGTTGAATTATCGATTATGTAAAAGCAAAAGAAATTTGTTTCGTTTAAATAGTAATATTTTGTTCTCAAAAATAACCAGCCTTTTCATTAACTTTAATTATGTTCTTGTTTTTATCAAAAGTCTTTGTTATAAAGTATTTATAGGTCTCTTACAATTTCATATAACTGCCCATTTTTCTGGAGTCGTTTCTGTAAATCATAAAATGTTTGAACTATGTACTGCAAACATTGCAAATTAAAAGCAAACTATTGCCCTTGTATTTTACAACAGACGTAATTTGAGTTATTCGCCCTGATGTTTTTGCCATCATTTTCCACTATCAACATTATCCTAGTTACTTATATTTTGTAGCTAGAAATCTACATTAGAAAGTAGCAAGAAAATAGATACAACTTTATTCTAAACAAGGCTTATCCAACTTCTGAAAAAGATATTTCATAGTAAATATCATTTAAACTGTAAAAAACAGACAAGGTAGCTTTGGCCGATTTTAAGGAACATTCCAGGATCAGAACATTTAATTAACCTAAGGGTTAAAGTTATGATGTTTTTATATCCTAAATCGGTGTTAGCTTTATAAGAAATTCCCGTGTAATGGAGGATCCGCTTAGCTATAAACTGTATTGCAAAATAAAGAATACACGTTATGAGAATTATAGAGGCATTTCTTTGCTTACTATATAAGTCAAGGATCGTGAAGGCTCTGTAAAGTGGGAAGTAGGATACGTCTCGGGCACTCTTGAACAATTATGGCTTTTACAACCTAACCTACAAATTATTTACATACTTTATTAAACCATTTGTCTCAGTGCATAGAGATATAAGCTGCCATAAATAGAAAATAAATAACTTCTTATGTGGCTGGAGTATTTATGGAAATATATGATGTTATAAACGAACTTTTAAAAAAAGTATACAGGAGGGTCGTCAGAACGAGTATAAATTGAGGGTATGAGTTGAGTACGAGAGTTCTACCCCCATTTTAGTAATTTATGTCAACAGAACGCAATTCCGTAATCGATAAAGCTGAATGTTTTAAGTATAAGGAACGAGCAACTAAAAAAATCAGTCATATTATTGATCAAAACACAATTCCAGTTGCTGAACTCACACTACAAAGGACGCCATTTATAGTTTAAAAATTAACATAAAACAGCAATGTTTATGGTATTTTGTGAAACTCATCTTCTAAGACAAAATTTTATAATAAATGATAAAGTCAAAGATCAAGTAAACACTTTGTGCTACCACTGAAATAGATATCGGTCATAAAAAAAAACATTTGTCATTAAGTGTAGTAGAATTATTATAGTCAAGAAAGCCACAGCATTAAAATTTTGTAATACTATTACATTTAGAGTAGTTGACAATGAGAGGAAATAGTGATATTGTGAGATATGTTTTAGGCATTACAAAGCTAAACATGCTAGGAAATTTTGAAATAAATAGTAAAATATTAATTTGTAACATTTAAAACTAATTTGTTTGAAGGTAGAAAAGAGAGTTCAAAACATATTTATATCATTCATTTAATGAGAATATTGTTGCAGGAATTAAATTGTTGGATTAGAACTGTTTCAGAAGGAGGCTCTAAAAGAGGACCACGAAGATTTATCAATGGAGCTAACGGAACGTAAGTAGTTTTAAGTAAAATTAATTAAGTTTTTCTATTAATTAAGCAATTCTATTTCTATGTAATGTGTTATTTTGGTATTAGAGTGCTACACTGTTTTCAATATTATTGTTTCTTTTGTTTTTCTTTAATACTCGCGTCCGCGCGCACGCGCGTGTGCGTGTGTGTGTGTGTGTGTGTGTGTAAGAGGGAAGGAGAGAGCAGGGGAAGTAGAGAGGTGACGTAGGATGCACGTGCACGTTTATTTCTATCTATAAAAGTTTATTGATCTTTAATGAATTGAAGTCTTAACATGCTATTACTTTATTTAACTATATTTGCTTACGTCTGCAAACAATAATTTTACAACGCCTTGATTCACTCACTTAATTAAATTAAACAACAATACGAGCGGTTTACTGCAAGGCAATAAATCGAAAGGCACAAGGCTTTATAGAGAAGGAAAGAAAAGCGGTGACCATCGGCGAGCGTACGTCGCTACTTCACTCTAATTAACCGTGCAGATAAATGAAAGCATTTGCCATTCTTTAAGTCCAAGTGAATGTATCCTGCGGACTCAAAGTAAGCCCTAAAAACAACTGTAGTGCCGCTTTGATTTAAGGCACCATTGTCCGAGAGTACGATCAGCTGGACTGTTAGATCCACTCTACCCGGGCAGATGGTTTCTCCTGCGGGACAGATGTGGAAGTGAGAATGTTTAATTTGTTAATGCATTAGACCGTGTAACCGCCACTAATCGATAGTTGTTTCTCGATGATCGTATCTCAGTTTACCACTTTTAAAAGTATCTAGTGTTTAACGGTTATTTAAGCAACAACAATTAAATATGTAAGTTATTTTGTTGATTTAACACTTTTCAACTTACGAAAAATAAAGAATTAATTAATAGCTTAAAATAATCGATTAAATAAAAGAAAGTAGAGCTTGAGGCGCATATAAATAACAATGAAAGAATGCCTCGTGAAATAAATCGCGATTTTATAGTGCGAATTTAATAAAGCCAAAATACAAAATAACCAGGTTTTTTTAGACTGGAGAAAACATTCGGCTTAGTGCAGTTCCAAATTGTAATTCAGTTAATAGTTTTTAAAACTGAAAAATGTATGTAATAAAATATACATATTTACTATGTTTGATAAATTTTGTCATTGAGTTATTCATTTTGTGAAGTATTTACACTATCTTTAACTCACTTTCGTAACATGTTTCCGGTTCAGCTATATCACTGAAGACAAACTGCCGTTGTAGCGCCGTGTTTTGTCTATTTAAGTCTGCAGTGTATGTATACATGATCGGTCACAAATTGTTTTAAAAATATTGACTTCCTGTTAGATAATACTTACCAAAAATAAGTTCATAATATATTTGCATTAAATGAGTTACATACGTTATATTTTCATGTTGACATGATATTTTACATTGAAATGTGTGTCGTTTAGTTTTATGTAGTTTTTTAATTTATGTGTTGTTGTTTTATGAATTCGTAAATTTTTATAATATATTCTGCTTGTATGATGTTTTTTTAGTATTGTTTGGCTCCTGAGGATTACATAGGTAAATCGAAACGTTATGCAATGTTTAAAAAAAGTATTTTTAAAACTCACTTTTTGTCTATATTTGGTTGTTATAAAAGAAACTTGATTGAGAATTAAAATTTAAAAGAAGAAATATTTCAAATGTTATTATAATATAAGTTTATTCCTACAAGTTTATATAACGTTTGATCAATCTGGCCTACAAAAAATAAACTACTCGGTTAAATCCTTACGACTGTTAAATTTATTAAATATAAACCTAGGCCTATATCAAATTTTATCGTGATAAATATTCTAGCAATTTTTTAATAATCCCGTTACAGTATTTAGGTTATTAATTCTATAATTAACTTATATTTCCGATTTCAGAATAATAGCTATTATAAGCAAATGTTTTTTATCTATTACAAGTTACACTATTTTAAGAGAACAAAATAGTTATTCTATAATAATTTATACAATTATTAGGTTATTGCTATTTATAGTTAAACATGTTTATTTAAATAAACAATTATATATGACGAGTTTACTGACGACCTATTTTTAAACAATTGCTGAGATAGTGAACAGAACGGATTTCTCAAGGTTTCAAAAACAAACACTTCATTATAATAATTATCATAGACTTTTTAGTAAAATTATAGCTCATATTATTACTATATCATATATGTTTTTACACATAGTGACATGGTTTTTAGTTAAGCATGGTGTTATGTAACTCATTTTATATAAGTGAATAGTTTACAGAGCCTGAGTTACAAAAAAAGGTGTTTCTAAAACTTTTCAACTTCTTAAATTGTATGATACAAGGAAATAATAATGTAAAATAGTTAACTCTCCTGAGTAAGGAGTTTCTGTTGTATAGGTTAAGATTTCTTTGTTTGACTTCTTAATGTTTTACTTTGCTTGTTTTCTTCATTGGTTGTATGATATGATGTCTATCGTTAATTTTAATTGAAGTGATTTAATGAAATATACTAGTGTAGACCAACCACTGAGGAATGCAATATCGTCGCTAAAACTAGAATGTAATCATAAACTAGTGTGTAGTGAGGTTTTTAGTAAACACTTTTACTGTTTATCATTGAATATATCTAAAATTAGGGATGGGCCGATTCCGATTCTCGATTCCAGGAATCGTCGATTCTAGGTGGTATCGAGGAATCGTTGATACTCGATTCTTCATTCATAAAAGTGTCGATTCCGATTCCTATTTTGTTAACTATTAAAATATGCGTGTGGAGTAATTTATTACCAAACAAAATTTATTACCAAAATTTATTATATTTGTGTGGAAAAATAATTAATTACCAACTATGTCTTATTTATGTATTAGTTGATTTGAATGAATTAAATGATTAAAGTAAACGAAAATATTATTATTTATGAAGCAACAGCAATCAAGATCGTAACCATTTCTAGTCGTTTGACATCGCTCGTCTCTCTCTCTCTCTCTCTCTCTCTCTCTCTCTCTCACTCACTAAATGTCAGAACAAAACACAAAAAAGTACAGTAAAAACTCGATTAACCGTCACCGTCGGAACCGTGGCCATGACGGTTGAGCGAATAGACGGATAACAGAAACATTGTATTATTCCTCCGAAACTTAACCTTAATAAATTATATTATTGACAGATATCACTCTCACGGTTGAAGGTTTTGTGTAGCCTATTACATTAAAACAGAACTTTTAAAAGGTTTTGCCATATGACCAAGATGTTAACTAAATTAATTATTAGAGAACTAGCATGTAAGCTAATATAACTTGAAAGAATCAAGAATCGAGAATCGACTAAAGAATCGAGAATCGAAAGGAAAATTTTAGAATCGGAATCGGAATCGGAATCGAAAATTTTAGGAATCGGCACATCCCTAATTAATACGAAATAGTGTTTTAAAAATACACAACTACAGCATAACATTATTTACTTTTATATGTTACGACCTTTTAAAAGAGAGTTGTGCATCTGAATGTCGCTGTGTATAACCCGACTCAAAGGGTTTTCGCAACTCAGAAAGCAATATTGTTTCATTTTCACCAGAATATTACAAAAGTTTTCCTAATGAAATTTTATTATAAACATCTTAACGTTTAAAATACAATGTAGCTTAGCCAGAAAGAAGACCGCAAAAACGTTAAGTAAACAGAAGAAACAAATCTGTAGTTTAATAAAACCATCGATTGACACGTGACATCTGTATTACACGCACAATACCACATTGCTTTGCCTTCAACAACGGGAAAACCGAAGACAAAGGCACTTTCTGAAATAGAAATTTAAGTTAAATAATTTATTCTTACAACATCCTATAAATACTTTCCTGCAAAGCTTACATATTTCACATATCACTAAGTGAAAGGTGAAACGTCCCTCTACGTTAAATGACATGTGTCACGCACGTGGCAGATATGGTTTAATTGCAGGCATAGTCAAATTCCAAGACTGATATTATTCCTTAAATCAGACCATTGGCTTCCTCAAGTCAGTCTGTATTGGAAGTGAGGGGTTTTTATGGTTCAATATGATTACAAACATATAGCTTACATATTCGGACAACTTTGTATTGCAATCGCTAGAACCTCATATAGTATCGAGGTAAACTCAACAACAGTTAACAGATACGATGATGCTAGCTATTCGTCGTAATTATAAAAGCGACTGGGTAATAGGCTCTAGATATTGCCTACAATATGGTTGGTGAAAAGTTTGTATTTAGCAGTGTATAAAAGATTTCTTGTTTACGATATATGACTTATTTAGTAGGCTATATATATATATATATATATATATATATATATATATATATATATATATATATAATATCAAATGTGTTTTCCTGTTAGAATATTTTTAAGATAAAATAATATACACAAATACAGGAATATTTAATTTTTTGAACAATAAACTCAAAGCTTTTCGTTGGTTTACATTACCAACATCTTCAGGAGTTACAATAGTAAGAATCAGTATTCTTACCATTGTAAGAAATATTATTCTTACTATTGTAACTCCTGAAGATGTTGGTAATGTAAACCAACGAAAAGCTTTGAGTTTATTGTTCAATAAATTAAATATTCCTGTACTTGTGTATATTATTTTATCTTAAATATATATATATATATATATATATATATATATATATATATATATATATATATACACACACACACACACTACTAGTATTAGTCTTAAAGATGTTAATATTTAGAGCACAATATATGTGCAAATTTTATATATTTTAAAAAAAATATGTGTAAAGTTTGTGCCAGAGTTTTTTAAAGCACGTTTTCTAGAAGAAAAAATATGTACATAATATATTTATATGTAAAATATGTAATATATATCTTTAATTGTATATGTAATAATATTTATAATATATTTGAATTTTTTTTATTTGCAAATTTATATACTTTTTACATACATAATATAATCTTCTATTATATATTTCATGGCTATGTTTCTAAAACTATATTTGTTGAAACTTAAATGTATATTCACATTATAAGGGGTTATTTGTTTCAAGAAAGAAGAAGTAATTCGTAGAAATATTTACGTCAATGTTGCGGTTCGTAACATTTACGTCAGTGACTCGGTTCAATAATCTAAAATCTGTCCTTGCTTTAATTGCTTGAATTTCCAACTATTAAAATTATAGATTTAAAATACTACTCAAATCAAAATAGACTCGATAATTATTTTACCTATACTATAGAACAAAAAAAGAACTAATAAATAATTACAGAAAATTATTTTTTATACAGAAAATAAAATATGAATAAATAAATAGAAATAAGTATTTGAGGAGCGCATACAAATACGCCCCTCCCTTTCAAATACCGTACATCAATTAGATCGATGATAAAGTAATCATTCCAACATTATAAAATAAACAAATAAAGAGAAAAGACCAATAATATTAAAATACAGAATTTTAAAAAAATGAAAATACAACCTATTTGACCTATTTTTCAATAGTCTGACATTCCTCCAAAATAACATACATTTGTGATTTAAGAAAATGGCTATAATTAGTTAGTCAGAGCTATTGGTAGATAAGATTTTACCTGAACGTTTCAGGTAAAGTTCCTCATACCTTTCTGGCACACAAACTCACAGTAAATATTTTCTTTATTCAAAAGTGTTTCGATTATGTAAGATATTCATTCTCAATGAATTTCAGAGCAAATTTAAAAAATTATAGGTAACTTATATATCTCCTATTTGTAATTTGTTAAATGTGTATCAAAACTTGTAAGTTCGCTTAATTACAGATAACAACTAAATATGTGATGACTAAATATGGTAACGAGCACCATTTTATAATTAATAAATTATTCCTTAAAAATATTTCAAAAACTAAATCATCGTCGCCATCATTAGTGCATGTCATTCCCACCATACCCTACTAAGAAGGTATTTGTAAGTTAATACCACACCCTATTCCTTAACCTCCCAGGACATCCTACATGATCTATCGCTGGCTTTTTGTCAGGCAGAGTTTCTTTCGTGTCAGGTTTTTTCATCTAAGTCTTGCGTGACACTTTCCGTGCTGTTTCATTTCATTAACTCCTGATTCTCCATGAAAAGAGCTTATTAGCTGGGTACATTGGTAATCTATCCCGATTCCTGTAAGCGTGTAGGGATACTAATAATATGCGCATGTAAGACAGGTAACTCACTAGAGGATGGCTGCTAAGAGAGCTGGGTGGGAATGGGGACCTAGATCCGGAGGCCTAAGTGCCAATTAAAAAAATCGTATAGTCACATCGTCATCTAAGCTCTTCTACCTTAAACAACAAGGTGTACATAGGCCTGCTATAGGCCTACGATATAGTTTAAATAAATTCTCTACAGGCTTACACACTGATGAAGATTATACACAGTCATTATTACGCATTGGAAGAATAAATTATTGACTGCGTTATTGTTAATCGTTATTATTCAATTATGATATAATGTAATTGTACTTAAAGTTTGGTGACGTAATAAAAACGCATTTTAATTATTGAAGTTTAATTTTACGTTTGTATTCAATTTATTAGTAATAAATACTAAATTATTTGTTAATTTATAACTGTTTAATAATTAAATAATATTACAATAATTATTATTAATTAAATTTACAATTATTAAATAAACTTAAAATATTTATTTAAAATTATCACATAGATAGAATGAACATTAAAATACCGATTCTCCTTCATTCCCGATGAAGATACAATCAAAAGGTAATTCAATAAACATGTTTGCTTTACACTGCACAGATTGGCTTGTTTATCTGTCTAGAGTTACAATCTTCTCTCTAAGTAGGGAGTACCCAGCCTGTGTTCCCGTGTATCCGAACGTAAACATATAGTAAGAGCTACAAAACTCTTAATTATACGACGTCGCCTAGTATTTATTAGAGAACGAGCAAATAAGTTACGCACGCAGAAAGCTGATCCGAGTTGCCCTTAGTGCTCGTTCGAACTATGATAGATGCTATCGATAAAACTCCTGATGACATGGTACGAACTTCAAACAGATGGACATAATAGAATTTCACTTAACCTACAAATTACAGATGTATATCTACGCATGCGTTTACGTAATGTGTCACGCCTTTACGTTTCCAAACAAAGCGTTAAAATTAGATGGTGCATCTGTGTATTCATTGGCTGCGAAGGAGAGGGAGTTCATTTTAAAAGGGAGAGCGAACAGGCCTGTGTTTGCTAACAACGTGTAACAATAATAGATGAACTGTATAAGCTTTACATTGGGCTATGTTGTAAGCATATTCACTAGTCAACCTTAATATTTCCATTCGAGGGTTTGATGGTGAAACATTAGACATTCAAACGTACAATGAATATCTTTGAAAAACTGAACTATATGCTTTTATCAGGTTATGTTTTATTGTCCGTTTTGAATGATCCTTTGGCTTTTCTATAGGCATTCAAATGTACAATAAATATGTTATAGCTTTGTACGCTGGGTTTTTTACTAACCGATCGACTGTTTATGGTATGAAAGTTTTATAATAAAGCCTGGAAATATTTATAAATCCTTAAATTTAAACTATCACTTGATAATCTTACGTGATAGAAAATAACTGAGGTTATATTTGAAATCAGCATAAAAATATCTCTAGAATCTCATAATTCACTCTGTGTGACAAAATATATTTTTATTTTTGCTATAAAAAATAAATAGTGCTTCGCTTTGTTTAAAAATGAGCTTAAGTTTACAACACGTTGATAACTTTAGGTTGGTGTGATTACAGATTGAATTATTGCAAGTAATTAATGCAGTGAATTTATTATTTTACTTATTTTTTCTACTTCATTATTAGTACAAAGTAATAAATGAACATGTGAAAAAATACTAATATAACACCCCGTGACTTTAAATAAAATCTTTGAATTTTAATGTTGCCATTCTTCCATATATCCTATAAAAGATTCGCTATAAAATAATCCCATCTTTAAAGACACAAGAAACAATTACATGTTCCATTCTTTGATTCTGAACTGCAGTAGTACAGATTGGTTTATTCTCAGCTAAACTGATAAAAGTGAAATTATTTGTGCAAGATAAGATTACAGTATCTTCAGACTTTCAGTTGTTTCAATGTTTGATTATTTACTAAATGAATGTGTTAAATTTATAACTGTGCTATCATCTGGAAGATTACTGTGTCAAAATAATCTTCTAGCTGAAAATAGATATCCTGTACTTTTTCAAAATTTAGTTTATGTTTCCAGTTTCCAGTAAATTTTTAAGACAATAAACTTTAAAAATCGTAAATATTTCACGAAACATTCTATTTATAAATTAAACAATATATACTTCACTTAACTGTATGACTTACAAATTTTACTTTGAGCTTTTTATAAAACTATTTGCATAGCTCATGCTTTAGTAAAACAGAGATTTCAAAATCAACCCTTAAATAGTATTTGGAGACGATGAAGTGTACTTGTAGCTGAATGGTCGCGATTTTATCAACCCAAACAAATTTGCAAAGATTCAGATTCTGTTTGGGACAACTCTTGACTTTTAGGGTTTTACTGGCGGTATCAGAGGAATCGAATAAAATGGACGACTATTGGTTTTAGGTCACTTATATTAAAAAAACACAATATATTTGAAAACGTTTGAAGCAGTATTACTAGAAAATTAAAATTTAAATTAAATTTAATTATTAATTACATCATTGTTATCACGGAATATATTACCAGCATATTAATAGGCGTTTAATTACTGGTGTATTCTTATTCCTGAAATTAAAAAAAAATTCTTTTCCCTCGTCAAAATGTCCGTATACTAAACCTTTCTATAAAGAAGGCATTTACTATAAATAAATTAGTTTATGAATGGCAGATTTACCGTCTTACAAGTAGGTAGTTCAATTCTTTGGAGATATAATGAATATGTAAAATTCTTAACTAATTATTCTTTTAGCTTTATTCAGAATGATATTGGGATAATAAAAACGCCTTTTATGCAATTGACGTAGGTTGTCTTTACTAGGTCTATAAGGTATTCAATGCAGGTTACATCGCCGGCACTACGGTACATCCAAACAGTATTACCATGACTGTGAGACCAAGTGTTCATTTCACAGGTTTAATAAACTTAAGGACCGAAAATAGTCCATCTACTAGACACTAGAGTACGCTGTTGCCCAATATGCTGATACAATAGTAGATATGTAGCACGGGCATGAGAATTGCAATACAAATAAAGAACTAACTTTAGTTAGAAAGAAAATAAAAAATAACAACATTTGTTGATTCCATCTTCGCGTGAGCTACTAGTAATCACTTACACTTTTAAAATGTTTTAAACTTGCCTATAGTAGCACTTACTTTGCTTGTTGAGGACGGCCGTTTCGGGAGATGTGTCCCTTTGTCAACTCAGACCGTAACTGATCTCAAGGTTTACGTAGGTTAGGGATATTTTGGTGGTGTGGGTGTATTTTGTGTGTATTAGGAGTTATGATGTCAAAAAGTGCGTGTGAGTTGTAATGTAATTGTGTATTGAGTATGTATGTAGGGTGTAGTTTGAAGTGCCTATATATTTCGTATTGTTCGGTTGTGTAGCGTTGGTTATTTCTGTGTTGTTTATGAAGAATTTGTAGGTTAGATGTTATGTGTATGTAGTCATGTTTTGTGGAGTTGAGATGATCGGCGAAGTTTGATTGGTAGTTATTGTTTTTTAGTGCTTTTATATGTTCTTGGTAACGTGTGTAGAATGACCTCCCTGTCTGGCCTATGTAAAAACTGGGGCATGAACTGCAAAAGTTAGTTTGTAAACTCCAGTGGTGTTGTAAATGTCGTTGATAACAGTCGAAAAATAACAGTTATACAGATACATTTATGTAAATGTCGCCAACGCAGTCACGTGACCAAAAGGTTACAGATGAAAAGATCTGAACTGAAAGTATAGAACTGTTGTTTTTATTTCTCTGTAGCTAAGGGGTTTTCTTGTTTATATAGTAATATTGTGATAAACTAGAAAGAGATCGTATAAACATGTGATCGGCATCAAAGGACATCAAAGTCTGCTCAGCTGATGTTCTCACGCAGCTGTTTGTTGCCTCCCCCTGCTCCCTTCAGTCCAATTAACCGACCGTCATCAGCTGCTATTTCAAACTTCAGACTAAACATCCACCAAAGGTTACCGAAAAGCGTTACTTCAAAATCAGTTTTAAATCTATATTCTCTAGTCGACAAGATGTAAATTGATTCCAGTACAACTCCCAACATATGCAGGCTAAGGTTTCCTGTGTGTTCAATAATGCATGTCACTTCTACTTATCTGCACCGTTACATTTTACATCAGGCAGAGCCACGGCAGGAAGAAACAAGTGACGACTCACAACTGATAACAAACCAAAGTTGATTATATTTGCCCACACGTTGCTAGGTTCCCTGTATAGTGCGCCTTTAGTTCTACTCCTCATGCATGGTTTAGCAGTTTATAAAGGTTTCCTGCGCTACTATACGGACTGAAAATATATAGTTATTTTTCCTAGATACAGTTGTTTTGTGTCTTTTATAATTTTAACAAATTCTATGTTTTTTAAACGAATGATACAATTACTATAGTGGTTTGACATTAAAAAACCTGTAATGGATGGTAAAGGCAATTTATCTGCTAAAAATCAGAAACTCAGAAATACCAGAAAAAACGAAAAATTGGTTAATATGTTTAATCGGCGTTTGACGATATTATTAAAGCAAAGATTTAAAAAGTCGTGGACGGATAGCACGCAAATAATGGCAGTAGAATTGGAGGTAGTAAGGCAGCTTCCTTTTTAAAATACACTACATTCACTGTCCTGTACTGCCAACCAAACTGCGAATTCAAAGTAGATTAGACACACTTCATTAGATTGAGACACAATAGCGGCAAATCACAATATAAAATGTCAAATACGGAAAGATCTTTCAAATATGAATCAGAAAGTATTTTCTTTTAAATTTTTGAAACATGACATTGTTTAGTAAATATTAAGGATAGGTTTAAAAGAATTCCGATGTTAAAGTTCATTATTTAAGAAAAAACAACGAGAATGAATATAACTTATTTTATGCAAGAAATCAACAGGGGTTATCCAGGTTGAGAAAAGTCACTCACACAAAAATAAAGAACTCAAGATTGTATGCAGCCAAAATAGTTTTTGAATATAAATAAAATTGCTTTGTTCAAGAGGGTATGTATTTTTATTAACTATAGACTTTCTTCACTTTGAGATCTTTAATCTTTTTCCTGGCTCTTTAATTTGTGCCTAATTATTCTAATTTGGTCATTAATAATGAAGTATGTGTGTGTGTGTGTGTGTGTGTGTGTGTGTGTGTGTGTGTGTGTGTGTGTGTGTGTGTGTATGTGTGTGTGCGTGTGTGCGTGTGTGTGTGTGTGTGTGTGTGTGTGTGTGTGTGTGCGTGCGTGTGTGCGTGTGTGTGTGTGCGCGCGCGCGCGCGCGCGCGCGTGTGTGTGTGTGTGTGTGTGTGTGTGTGTGTGTGTGTGTGTGTGTGTGTGTGTGTGTGTGTGTGTGTGTGTGTGTGCGCGCGCTTGTGTGTGTGTGTGCGTGTGCGCGCTTGTGTGTGTATGAGAGTGTTTGTGTGTGTGTGTGTGTGTATGTGTGTGTCAGTTAGTCATCGCCAACTGAATGAGTCTGTTGTAATGTTGAACAGATAGATTGTAAGGCAGCAATGGCAAAACATTGTTGGGAGGAAAATCATGTTTTTAAAATTAGAATTGGAAATGTTTCTCTATCTTAAACAATTGAACAAAGTTCTGTTATAAATTAGGGGCTTGTGGTTTTATATAAATAAAGTTGTATTCTCCAAGGTTGTATTATAATACAATACAATCTAGTGCAAAAACTTTGCAAATGCGACATAAAAAAGTTGCTGTAGTTTTAAACTATATAAATATTATATTTTTCTGTTTCTACAAATTATCCTCTAGGCATTATTTTGTTAGTGGACATTCCCAACCCCACAAAACTACTATAAGCTTCTTTATTTTAGAGTTAATCTCTAAAAACTTAATCAAGATAAGGTTTAGTGTTTCTTTCTTAGTGTTAATCAAGATAACTTGCTCCTTGAAATGTGTTGAGGTAACAAACTCCAAACTGTTACTTTTAGTAATGAATAATTTAATTCAAACTGTTTGGCTTATTTATTTTAAAATGTGTTGTAAATTTATTTATTTATTTTTTTTAATGTCACCCTAAGTAAGCCTGACCATATTATAAACTGCAGTTGTATGTTGTAACGTAGATAATGCTCCTGTTAATACCGGGCTATAACGTATAAATATTCTGTTATTTAAAGAGAACGTTCAAGAATTGTGAAGAAAAAAACACAGCATTATGAACTCCTGCGGATAATTCGTCAAGGTTTTTATCACAGCTGGGGCAACGCAGAGATTGCAAGAGTTTTAATATTGATAAAACAAGTGTGAAAACGGAAAAACAGGTCGGCGTAAGGTCGGTTTTATTAAAGATTAATATCGCTTGGAACAACACGACAGGGTGTCCGCAATTAAAACTTGCCTCGGCGAGCATACCTTTGCATATGTACGTCTAGTACGTGCTGTTGGGGGAGGACCGTTAGTCAGTGGCGATAGGATCTGCTATCCCGCAAGCGTGCGTGGGAATTGCGGACGGATCATAGCAAACATCTCTTAGATGAACTGATTTATGTACTTCTGCGACCGAGAACGTATGAGCCATCTACGTTTAACATCAACTTTGGTGTTTGTGTATTTAACAAACAAACAAAATAAAAACATGGCTTTTAACATCTGTCTGGGATATGGAAAGGATAAGGAAGGATGATCCTGTGAATACAGTTTCTCCTCAAGTAGATCTGCTCTTGTCAGAGCTCATAAAGAGATGTCTACTAGTTACACATTTGAACCTATTTTAAGTGTTTATTTCTTTTGATATTAAGGCTGATATTTTCTGTCTGATATTTTCATTGAAAACTTTATGTCAAACGTTTTGTCTGTAAGTCAAAGGAAATGAAATGCAAGGTGATATGTTTAGATACGTTTTTTTTCAAAAATTGGTTTGCATGCAGTATGAATAAAATAGCATTGCTGTGTATATATAAACGATTAATTTAATCGATTTTCATCTTACATCCCCTATAACAAAGGTAATTCAAACAGGTTTATAAGCCTAAGATGTAAAAAAAGCTTAAAATGTAAAAAAGCTCAAGATGTAAGATGCAAAAAGTATGAAGAACAAAGAACACGTTTACTTAAAAACAAAATGACTGTGTTTTTTTATATAGTAGTAAATCAAGAACCGTTAGAAACATTTAAAAAGTCGAACAATTAGTCTGTTTCACTGAATTTAAAGATATTTTTTTTAATGACAAAGTACTGTGCTGTTTAATCAAACTTGTGGCAACCAAAAGCATTTCCTCCAAAATATTATCTATAATAATTCTTTTTATTTGACCATTTTATATTTTTATTTTTTTCAGTACCATATAATTAATGTTGCCCTATATAATTAAGGCGCATGTGAGTATTTGCGCTGTGGGTGTGTGTGGTTATGATATATTGGATTAATTATTAATATATATATTTGTATATAAATACACGTGTTCGAGCGTGTGCGTTTAATTAACTAATGAAAGTATAATTTTTTTTAAATTAACCATTTCATATATAAGGAATACTTTTGAAAGTTATAACAAAATTAAACTATCAATAAATAAATTCACAATTTTACTGTGGAAAAATAAATTTGAGATTTATAAATTGCATGGTAGTTGTAAGAAGCAATAATATGTTTTTGTTGGGGCTATAAAACAAATTTCACATAGGAATGCTCCTTATAATCTGTAAGAAAAGCAAAAATAAACTCAACCATCTATTGAGGATGATAGATTTAACGATGAAAAAACCGACCAGGATCAAACTGGAAATAACCAAATTCAGAATTATCCTTCAGTTAGATTTCTTATCGGAATTATCTTTTTCCAGTGTATAAGTAGATAAACTACAAAATTATTTTCTATTAAGTTGATCATGTACAACTATAGTCTGAATGATGTAACCTGTCTTGTATACCCGGTTGTGCCTTGTCACTTGCAGCTACCCGCAGCTGTTTCTTAATGTTTCACTTATTAGCACTTCTACTAATTAAATTTACCTTTCTTTCAGATATATAATTTTTAATTATCTATTTAATATTTGAAAAAGATGGTGAAAAATAAAAAGGTAGATGAAAAAAACAATTTAATTTGTTAAATTTATGATTGTTACCACACATGAACAGTTTGCGTATATTGCTTGTTTTTTATACTAAATTAAGTGAGTTTGGTAATTTTTATCTTTTATTTTTACGTACTTTTAAAATATTCGATAAAAATCTGGAAATTATAAAATTAGCGTAAGAAAACTAATTCAGTTCGTGGGGGTGCTAGTAGGGGGCTTATTTCAGAAACAAGTGATAGGACACAGCCGGGTCCTCTAGACAAGTTCCATTATACAGACTATACGACCAAAAATCCGGTTTTGTAACATAAGGAGGCGCTGTAACAGTTCCAAAGGTAATGTTGTAAATATACGTTTGTATAAATAGTGTATTTTTTGTTATTCCATATGAATTGCAAAGTTATAAAAGTATATTTTGTGCTTGAAAATGTGTTGACGTAAATAATTCCATTAACGTACCTTTCATAATACCAAACCTATAACAATAGCATTTCTTGGTGTTTAGCTGCAACACTTTACATTTAATAAGGTCCAAACACACAAGGATATAACAGTTATAAATCTTCGATTAACTTCCTCGAAGATTAATATCTTCATATCTAATCAAAGACTTAACATACAAATAGCTCAATAACACTTGGCCTTGTTGAGTGACCTTTCTTAATGGCTTCTGATATTTATAAACACGCGTGTGAAAGAATCGTTATCTTTAGAAAGCGATTACAAGACTCTTCCTCCGCGGCGCTTTGGCTTCCTGCAAGTTGACATATTAACACCTGGTTTAAAATGAAACCGACTCATTATCTTTAAACTGGTAATTACCTATATAGCATAATATATTGTTACGTTTTTCCATTCGACCTACTTGTTAAATGTTAAACGGTTGTTAAATTATTCTTTGTGGTTTACGAACTCTAACTAATAAATCTGCCTAGATCAACTAAATGCGCCTTCAGCAGCAAACCAAAGGAGAATTCTCCTGATTTCAGATTATAACAATAAAATTACAACTATAATGAACTTAAAATTAAGTAAATATTTCTAAAACTTATTGAGGCAATAATTATGACTCTATTAACAAGAAGATATCATTATATCAATAGAAAATGTATAATGTTTATCTAACAAACAAAAGTTATTTATTTATAAAACCTTAATACACATTTCGCATTATCTGAAAGTTGAAACTTAGGCCTAAATGAGAAAAATAATAAACAGCTGTTGCACCCCCCCCCCCCAATCCTCAACCTACAGAAACTGTTTCCACAAATCAGATGGCTAGCATAAACTAATTCAAAGAATATTTTCTATAATTATTAATAATTTTATAATATAAAATAAACATAAAAAACTATATAAATAAACATTGAATCATATTTCCAACTAGAAGATAATAAAACAAAATTGTATTGCTCTATTGTCTGCGAAATCCTCATTACAGAGTAAAATAAAATATTTAAAACTTTTTATTTAAAAATTATCATCAGTAATTTAAACATGATTGGTTGAATAATTAAAGTGGATCTTATGTATGTTGGAGAAGTACGAAAATTTATAACATTAAACGGAAAAACTATTAAACTGTGCTGACAAAAACGTCTGTAACTAGAATTAAAACGCACATAAATCATGGGAAGGGGGGGGATATATCTTGAATTATGAGCATGAAGTAAGTATTATTAGCTCAAAGGTAGTCAAAATTGTATGCTCGGGCTGGTTCCAAAATACCTTTAGGAGTACTGAATAATTGGAGATTTTGATGCTGAAAGCTGAAAAGTAGGGTTAAAATTCCTATTTTTTGATTGATAAAGCAATTTTTTGAATTATTTAGTGTGCAGTGTAAGTTGATGTCCTAATGTTGATGAAATTTGTAATTTTTCTTTAAATGTTTAATCTGATCATAAAAGTAAAAGTTTATTGAACATTTTATGACTTGGCAAGCGTAGTTTTTCTCGTTCAGAATGCTCATCTGGTTCGTCAGACCATAAAGATTTCACAGGTTGTGGACATTCGCCCTCTTTACCTTAGTCTAGGAAGTGTTATACCATTACTTTAAGTTTTATCAGTATTCCTAATTTGTCAAGAAGGTTTCATATCCAATAACAAATTAATTGACTATTTGCCAGAAAACATTAAAAAAATATAATTTCTAAATATGTAAAATATTTAAACCTTTATTTAGTCAAATAGATAGTTTAAACTTCTTTCTGTAACAAATAATGCAATACGTAAGGCCTATGACCTAGCCTCATACAATATATTCCCGTAGCACTTGTTAGAAACTTTCAAAAATCATTAAAAATAGTACAGAAAACCATTTAAATGAAAGTTATACTTTATAGAATTAAGTATTTGTTATTTAAGAGTGGAATGCACGTTTGTTTGGCAATTGAAATACGAGTATATCAATTTCCATGTTTTTTTAAACATTGAAGGCATTGAAAAAAGTATAAACGAACAATTCTACTTGACCCATTCACTGCGGGAAAGTTCAGTTTTGTCCAAGTGTAATCACTTATACGTAATTAATAAGCTCATAAAACACTACACCTCACCAAACATGGACACCTCAAATGATCTCGTGCATGCCTCACCTGAAACATAAATAAAACAAGTAAATTTACGACAAATGTTTACGAGTAGAAAGATTATTTTACATAAGGATAAACGAGCCTAGCAAACGCGACTCATAATGGATATCTACTTGAACAGTTTTAATTATTATGTAAATTGTTAATGTAAATTATCCAAGCCCGTTAAGAATAATAGCTTAAATGTAATTAATAGAAAAGATGATATACAGTATGGGTGCAGTCAGGCCCATGCGGTTAATTAAACTCTCAGAACATCGCTAATGGCGTACGGCAATTGTTAATTATTTGTTTTACAGCGTCCTTCTTGTGCTGGTGGTGTGTTGAAGGCTAATATGCTACAGAAATAAAGGCAAACAGAATTACTCTGCAGAATTTATAACGTAATGTTGACATTTATTTCAAGATTAAAACAGTTTCAGAGAATAATCTGGGCTCCTAATAAATACAAGACACTGCACACGAAAAACATGTGGCAATCCTGGGAAAGGTCCATTGAAGTGAAAACCTGAATGAAAAATTAGTCAATAGATGATTTACTAGATTGTAGTAAGGGATAAAAGGATTTAGTTAATAGAACGCCTTTGTACAGATGTTTTAATATAATCCTACTTTAAAATCCTTTTTTCAATTTCTTCAATTAGCTCACGCTCTTCTTATATATATATATATATATATATATATATATATATATATATATATATATATATATATATATATATATATATATATATATAAAGAACTAAGTCAAAATACAAATACAAGAATTATAATTGAATTTACAATAATATAATTATATTACAATTGAAATGTAAATTCAATTATAATTCTTGTATTTGTATTTTGACTTAGTTATTTATTAATACACAAGAATACATATTGCGATATATATATATATATATATATATATATATATATATATATATATATATATATATATTAAAACAACATTGGTTATTCAAATACAAGAGTATTTATTAATTTATAATATGATTATAAATTAATAAATATTCTTGTATTTGAATAACATATGTTGTTTTAAATTATTAAACAAGAAAAATATATTCTATATATATATATATATATATATATATATATATATATATATATATATACAAAGCTATTATTATTACTTGTAAATAATTTTTCCCACCACTAAGTGCAATAAATTTACCGTATGTGATGAGGTACCTTTCGGTCACTTGACCATTGTCAAATCACTGATTATTTTTCTCTATTTTTCTGATGTGAATGTTCTGTCTGTGATGTTGGTATTTGTTGACGTCATACATATTTCTTCTTGAACATCGTGTTTCTTCTATTTACTATTTAAAAACATTATACACGAGACTCAAGAAGAAATATGTATGACGTCAACAAATACCAACATCACGGACCGAACATTTACATCAGAAAAATAGAGAAAAATAATCAGTGATTCGACAATGGTCAAGTGACCGAAATGTGCCTCATCGCATAAGGTAAAATTATTGCACTTAGTGGTAGGAAAAATTATATATATATATATATATATATATATATATATATATATATATATATATAATTATATAATTTTATATAAAGAACATAAGCCAAAAAATACAAATACAAGAATTATAATTGAATTGTAAATTCTTGTATTTGTATTTTGACTTATGTTCTTTATTAATACACAAGAATACATATTGCGATATTTATATATATATATATATATATATATATATATATATATATATATATATATATATTGTATAAGTTTACAATACGTTTTTTCATCCAATAACGTTCAAATACATTTTTTTAAACCTATAGTGAATAGCAATTGATGTGAATACAGATTTTTCAAATATTTATTCATTAATTTAAATTTTAAAAACTTAATTTCCAGGTCGGATTTAAACTGAGGAACTTTTGAAAACCAGCACTTTAGCACTGAGTCAACTTTTCCATAGCCAGAAACCAATTACTTAAAGTTATGCACATTACTTATAGCCTACTTATGTATATGCAATTATAAGAGAAAGGTTCCTTGCCATAGTGAAGCATTGCCAGAGATGGATAGAATGAGAAGTTATAGACAACCGTCAGCTTCAGAAATTAGGAAAGAAAAAAAGAAACCGAATAAATAGTAACAAAAAAATAATAGTTTAACACCATATGCCTAAAGAGGTAAATGGAAAATTACATTGAAATTCGCTTTCTATTTTGGCACTTGATATTGTGATTATGTCATGTATATATATATATATATATATATATATATATATATATATATATATATATATATATATTTATATTATTTGTAATTATAAAATAAAAAGTAATTGAACAATTTTTTTTGTCGACCTCAGTAGGAAATGACTTGATTTTTTTTTCTATATCACTTGTATCCTTCATATTGCCTGAACGAATTAAAACCCCACAAACATTACCATTAAAGCGTATTTAGTTTAGCAATGACACACATTACTCAGATAATAATAACTTTCTTTTTAAGTGAGTTAATATCCCTAAAACACTTTCCTAAATAAGATTTTACATAAATACGAAAGGAAACGATAGGTCAGTAAGGGTTGTAGAAAATTTAAATCAAAACTCTCAATCATTTCCATTCAAATACCATTATAGTCCAATAAGTTATCGCTTTGAAACCACAAAAGAATTGCACATCTAGCCATTCAGTTAGTGCATTGGTCACGACTTCAATTCCAGAGGAGGGCAAATAATTTATCTCGGGCGGCAAAAGTAGTTTGAAGCGAAACAAATTCAAACCTATGTTTTCTCTTGAAAACGTGAAACAGTTCTGTAGCCTGAAGGTGCGATATGTGATCGCAAAATTTCTTACAAACATACAGTGGAGTTACATCTGATTCCAAGGCGGTAAGATGAGTATTTAAGTAACAGATTACAAAACTTCAAAAAATTACTTGAAAAAATATACCATGGAAATTTATTAAAACTAAACAATCATAGCCTACATCTAAGTTAGAAAAGGGGTAAAGTCCTTACTAAGGATAACGCCTTGAAATACTTCTGGCCTGAATGAAACTAAAATCAAGAAGGGCGTGACAGTCACATCCGCAACACAAAGAATAGCATCATCAGTATTCCTACAAGAGGGTCGCACCGGACACGGCTGCGTGATCGCTCTTTCGGCGCCGCGTCCGGTCCTCGAGTACCTTTGCTTCGTTCTGTCAGTCTCTGCTGAGAGTTTCGTGAACAAACCGATCGGTGGCATTCTTAATATTGTGCAAACTCATTGTACTTACATTGACAGATTTATGGAGCAGTGACTTCACTTAATTCGGTTATGTTACAAAGCCCTATATTATTACTGGACATATGTTTTCAAAGATTATTCAAAGTATTTATTTCGTTTCCCCAAAAGTAGAAAAAAAACATCTGTAACTATATAAACGAGTTTTTTTTCATAATTCAGTTACCCAACTTTTATATAGCCTTTGGTTACCATTTACCTTAATATATGAAGCGGTTTGGAGGCAGATTTGTCCAAATATTCTTTTTTTTTGAGAAATTGAGTTAAAGTGGACATGTACTTTTTACTGCTAAAGTGGAATATTTAAGTGGCATGCTAAAGTGGCAGTTATGTTAGATAGATTTTGGACCAAAGCGATGTATCACAATCCGTTCTCTCGTTGTAGTGATATTAGTATCATTACACCGCATGCGCATGCGGGCTGGAGCTTTTTCGCTAAAGGATGGCGGTCTCAATGGCTGGGGGGGGGGGGTTTAGGGTTTCTATGTATTTATCTAATGCACTTTGCTCGAGAATCAGCAGACGGAGAGAAGATTGAAAAGGACTAGACCCTATGAGCTAGTGGAGTGTTGTGTTGCGATTGGTGAACGCAAAACTTAAGCGCCAATGGGAAAACTTTCGTTATTATATGTGCTATGAATTATGTAAGGAGAAATAATGTTGGTCTAATGAGACCAGTTTTTTTAGAAATAAGGTTAAAAACACGGTTTCAATGTGTTGACAAATAAATCTTTCATATCCATGGTCATAAGAAAATGATATATTATTTTATATATTTTAATTTTATGTATGCCGTGTAATTATTACATCTTAGCATTGAATTGCTGTCATTCTGATGCAATTGAAATGTTCATATTTACAATTACGTTTAGTTACTTCAGTTTTCGAACTGTCTACAACGTCTAAGACGTCAGCAGTTTGACACAAACGTAACATCAGCGAGTGCATTCCTTACAGCCCTATGCACACACTTCTTAGAACAATTCAGCTGAAGTTGCAAAGTCCGTCCACGCCAGTTCTACACTCCAGCTTTTCTACGAATTCAGCTCAAGTTTCAAAACACCTGCTGCTGAGATTAATTAATGTAGCATAACACGATGCTATGCCGTGAATAACTTCTCTGAACTTGTTATCTGTTTGGAATAAGTTATAAACGCAAAGTTTCTTGAAACGCAAAAGTTAGCTTTATTTCTAAACTATTTAGACATTTGTGTAAGAGCTGATTACTTGGAAAATATGTTAAACAAATGTTTTTGAGATATATTTTTTGAAATTTAATATCTGTAAGGCAATACTGAAATACAAAATCGTAAAATGAATATATATATGTACACACATATATGTATAATTTACCAATAAAAATTTCTACATTGACATTATAGAAAGAGTGAAATATGCAATTTACTTAGAAAAAGTTTATATTAATTAAAACAACCTGTTACCACAAATTCAACAATTTTTATTTTAACCTTATGTACATTTCGATTACAAAGTAATCATCTTCAGAGGTATTTTACAAATAAGTTATTCAGTTATTTGTAAAATACCTCTGAAGATAATTACTTTGTGATCGAAATGTACATAAGGTTATAATGAAAATTGTTGAATTTGTGGTAAGAGGTTGTTTTAATTAATATAAACATTTACGCCACAGTTGCTTCAAGTTGTTATTAGAAAAGGTTCTTGTTTTTATTGTGAAACAGTAATATATACTTCTAATATAAAAGAAATTGCTTTGAAGGTTTAATATTGTTAGAATTGTCCAAATCGTTGATTTTGTAAATAAAATAATTTTCTTAACTGCGAACCTTTTTTTTCCAAACATTACCATTGACAATTGAGTTCGTAATGAAACTTTCTATACAAACTCTTTGAAACTATTCAAACGGTTACTCAATGCAGAAATGCAATTGCCACGTAATTATTTCTTCCCCACTGTTGAAGTGATTATTTTAAAACGCCAACGTAAATTGAACTAATAATTACACATATCTAAATTATGTACTGAAAACATTGTTAACTTAATTATTAAGCAAATATAATATGAGCAGAAAATATTTAAGATAAAACTGAAACATTTATATATTTTAGACAGAATTAATATAATCGTTTTATTTATAGCATAGAGAAATTTATACTAATCAATATTAGGCGTACAAATAATGTCCTTAAGGAAGCCATACTATTCAGGAAACTGTCGTTTTCCTATGGTTCCAAGACCAGGGGATCACCCAATCTCCTTCGAAAACCTTCCTCATAGAAGTGGGCTAAACCCACCAAAGACGGAGGTCTACATCAGGGATGAAGGTTCTCCAGGACCCTAAGCAAGGAAGATTGTTCACAATAGAGAGTTTATGTCCGTAATTTCATCCCATCTAGATCCCCAATCGTTCGCATTGCCTTCACACGCTTTAAAGCCAAATAAACACCTTAAATATTATCTTTTCGAGGTTATTTACAATGAAGGATCTCCAAGATACAAATCACGAACGATCAACAAATATGTTGGTAATAAAATATTCTAATTTAAACATAAACTAATGCAAACATATGCAGGTTTTTAATTTCACATTAAGATTCTTGAAGTTCTCTGTCAGGCAAATGTTTAACTTTCTATTTATGATCAAGCTAAATAGATAAATTCATTCCGCCAGTAGTTAGTACATTAAGGTTTGTCCGAGATACCGAAACATTCTCATATAAACTTTAGTGTTTAGAAATATTATTTAAATTCCAACGAATTAGCGTGGAATTTTAAATATTGATAATGAAGAACATCGGTTAAAATTTGGTAAACATTGTGATGAAGAGAAACTGGAAAGCGGTTTAGCGAATAGAAAGAAAGCAGAGAGATTTCTATCGGCAATATTATAAATATTTGGTACGAATATTAAATTCCATAAAATACTGTATTATATTATATTTACCAATAAAATTGATTAAAAATCTTTTAAATATAATTTTTTAATTATAAAAAAGACATGATTTCTTTGAATATTAAACTTGTGCTATTTGTTTACTCTATAACGATCCGAGTTGTTAATAGAACGCAATTCCTGTAATTATTGTCCCCATTTATACAAATCGTAAGTACTATAAATATTAACATATGTTAAAAAGAATAAACGATATTTTTGTTTGAAATTTGTATATTAATGTTTACAAGTCTCTTAAAATACAAATATATTAAAAAAACTAACGCACACTTTTCACGAAGGATCAAATTAAAAGAAAAAAAAACTCTTGACAAGTAAATACCATCTTCAGGTGTTTAGAATAAAGCTATATCGAAAGGACCCCCACCCACCAATGCATATCGAAAGATTGAACCTTCTATAGAATAAAACTCATTAAAAGTCTGGTCGGAAATTTTAATTGTTTCTGTTGTTAAGCAAGAGATTAGAAAATACCTTGAAAGAGAAGCCGATAATCATAATAAAATGCTTTGCCTTGTCCGCGGCCGTTTAAGTGTTACTTTAATTACAGGTTTAATAAATACAAGCAGAAGAAGATGGTACACACCTAATCCGGCGATGAGCAAGTTAAAGATGTATTCTCGTGACGAGGTAATATATTTTTTACTGTTTATAACTGCGTTCGTATTTTAATGTAAAGTTACGTAAGTGTAAAATAGGATTGATTTTTTTCTTCCTATCAGGTAAAGAGATTTTTAACAATTGTTTTAACAATTTTAGCAAAACATTAATCAAGAATTTAAAACATGTTTTTCCCTCTGTATTATGTAGAGTTCTTATCCAATTGTTTGACTTAATCTAAGAAATAATGAAAGTTTACAAAATGAAGTAATTCAAGTTAAATAAGTGTCAATGTTGAAGGTTTTCTGTGAAACTGTTGGGAAACTGGCATGCTGTTTGGTTACACCTGCAATTAACAGAAAAAAAACACTTTCTAACACATTGGTATTTTTCAGTTTTAACAATTATTTCTTACTCTATTTACTAGGATAACACTGAGTTTAGTTCTCTAATTTGCAGAGTTTTTCTTCCTTAGTTATGTTATACAGTGGAAATATTTCTTTCAGTACATTAGAAATATGACGTCACATAAGACGTCAGATTTCCTTAAATGAACGGATTGAACCGAAAGTGAAACGACGCTGAACAGCTGTTTTCATCTTCACTTAGACGAAATTTCGAGGTTAAGTTTAAATAATTTTCAAAAA
The DNA here is from genome assembly GCA_036971475.1 of Prosapia bicincta. Taxonomy (NCBI): domain Eukaryota; kingdom Metazoa; phylum Arthropoda; class Insecta; order Hemiptera; family Cercopidae; genus Prosapia; species Prosapia bicincta. The sequence continues at coordinate 59,006,042 of JBAIZL010000007.1, read as the reverse complement.
CAATTTCTAATACATTCAGTATATGTTTTACTAAAGTATCATTATACTTTCTGTATTGTACATTAGAAGTAAGTTAAAGTCTATGTATAACTACATTTAATACCATTATTAAATTAATTTATTAAAAATATTAATAATCAGTATAATGTATAAATATTAATTTTTGAATTTTAAATTCAAATACTTGAAGTTTATTGAAATTGTGAATTTTAAATTTAAATATTAACGGTTTAAATAATAAACAAAGTCACGCACATGCATGAGTTTTATGCCTTTTCTATGGACATTTTAAAATACAGTAAATAAATATATCTAACGAAATATTTTAACTATTATACTGTAGATGTTTGTAAGGTTTTTTTAAATAGCTATAGATTTCTATAATAACATAAATGATTTTAATCTTATTTTTTATAATACGTTTGCACTTCGGCTAAACTAACACCAATTTTCATCTAGTTCATTATAATGCCAGTTTTTCAGCAGTGAAAGCTCAGTAGATAATAAATTTTTAAAGCATATTTTAATTTTGTATTAAATAGACTAGGTACGTACACTAATGAAAAATTGTAGTTAAACACGGAAAGTATATATTGTAGATAATTAAATTTTATTACTATAAATATATGTTATTAATAATAATATATGTCAACTTAATCAACCAGAGAAGTACAAGTTGGGAAACCTTGATGGTTTTTGCAGCGCTGGGTGCGTAACATACGAGCTTGGTGGTGATTTTTGCAAATTGGAAGACGTCCTTTGGTTAGGAGCGACAGAAGGCGTTGGTTATGGGACCCTTTTTATATAAATCTATAGTAAAATGACTGGCATTTTATTCTCTTTCTTTGAAATTTGATTTATACTACTTCCTAAATATTACTTCCGGGTTAGTTATTCAATAATTCTAATATATTGTCAAATCACAAGTACTAAATTTGTCCTAAACATTTGTCGCACTTTTAGTAAAAATATAGGCATATGCTCGAAATGTAAATAGAAAGAAAGTATTGCTAAGAATTTACATTTAATTTTGTAAACGTGTAACTTTATATGCAGAAGTTAATGAAACCCAGATGGCTAAAAGCGGAACTGGCCGAAGTAAACACCGGTCCCAGCAAGTAATTTACACGAAACTGTAAGTAAACACGACAGCCGGGGTGTAAGTGAAATCGGTAGTTTCTGCACGAACGCCTGCTTCATTAATTAAACAATTGCCTTTTTATACGCTAACAAGCGAAACAAGGGTCTGTATTTATCTTGTTTGGAAAATATCGGAAGATTTTAATTCGTTGAAGCAATCTTGTTTTCGAAAACAAAATTTACTTATTCATTTCTTTATTTAAAATTCTCCCAGGCTGCGCATGGTAATTAGAATAATTAGGCCTATGTTCTCCTGAGAAAGTTAAGTGTTCACACAGTTTGAGGTAAATGTTGTAAATACACCCATGAATGCTAAGCAGGTTGTCGTGTAAAGTATACTGCATTACATAACAGCCTGCTTTGTAGGAAATAACCCATGGCTTCAGTAAACATTTAATACGCTCATCAAATTCAATTTTCTACAATGCGTTTTAATATTTAGTGATTCATTAGAAGTTTGTTTTACATCGGATGATTTTTTAAAGAACATTTTAGAAAAAAATAAATTGCTTTGATAACTATATAGGATACTCTCTATTGTTGATATCCATAGAGAATGCAAAAAATGCTCAAATGAATTTTAATACAACAAAATATCTATTGATAATGAGTGATAAAGTAGAAACTCTGGAAGACGAAATAACAAAAATTACGAGAAACAAAGTACTTGAAGTATTAGGAATACTTAGGTTCTACTTAGGAAAAATAAATGCAGCTGGAGACAATTAAACTATACCGAGAAAGATTAGAACGACCATAAAGCAACTACGGAGACTAACGGTGAGGGGACTTATGTTACCATCGAAGCTAATAATATCACGAACGTTGAGGAACACAAGCAATGGAACTGATAATTAATATTAGCGTCGGTACTAGATATTGACTTAGCTAAATGAAATAGGGAACAAACACGTGTTAATAATAATAAAAGTCTAGTATGATAAATGAAAATAAAATACTGCTATGTTTTGAAGTTTACAGGGATATAATTAGGTAAAAAAGGCGACTACGTGAATACCTACAAGGAGGAGATAACAAAGAGGAGAACTAAGGAGAAAGTGAAGAAATGAAGAAATGAAGTGAACGAAACCACGGACAAAATGTAACTGCTAGAAGAGCACTTGAAGAACAGAGACTAAATATAAGTTGAAAGAATGAATAGCAACTCTATAAAAACAACTGTGTGTGTGTGTCTGTGTTTGTGTTTGTCTTTGTGCGTGTATCTGTGTGTGTGTGTGTGTGTGTGTGTGTGTGTATGTGTGTGTGTGTGTGTGTGTGTGTGTGTGTGTGTGTGTGTGTTTGTGTATCTCTCTCTCTCTCTCTCTCTCTCTCTCTCTCTCTCTCTCTCTCTCTCTCTCTCTCTCTCTCTCTCTCCCTCAGTGTGTGTGTGTGTGTGTGTATGTGTGTGTGTGTGTGTGTGTGTGTGTGTGTGTGTGTGTGTGTGTGTGTGTGTGTGTGTGTGTGTGTGTGTGTGTGTGTGTGTGTGTGTGTGTGTGTGTGCGTGTTGTGTGTTGTGTGTGTGTGTGTGTGTGTGTGTGTGTGTGTGTGCGTGCGTGCGTGTGTGTGTGTGTGTGTGTGTGTGTGCGTGTGTGCGTGTGTGTGTGTGTGTGCGTGTATGCGCGCGCGCGCGCGCGTGTGTGTGTGTGTGTGTGTGTGTGTGTGTGTGTGTGTGTGTGTGTGTGTGTGTGTGTGTGTGTGTGTGTGTGTGTGTGTGTGTTTTGGATATGTGTGGGAATAAAAGAGATCATATTTAATTAGTTTCTAAAAACAGCGGTTTATTTCTATCTCTTATACTTGAGTTATAACGTGCAAGAAAGGCATAGCATTCTCTATTTCTCTTTACACTCTTATATTTATCTTTCTCTCTCTATCGTTCTCTTTCAAATACACTCACATACTCCTGGATAATTAAATCGTTTTTAATTTTTTTTTTTTTAATAGGTACCATCTTATGTTTTTATAGTTGTATTAGAAATTGATTTGATCAAGATTTTGTTGTAAAAATATGTAATAAAGATAGCTCAATATATATATATATATATATATAGTTCTTGCAAATATTATTTCAGTATTTAATAAGTAATAATACTATATAGACATTATGTAACGTGTAGTACGCAGGTCATGATGCTTGACCATACATGGATAACGAAATTACAAGATTGTAGACAGTCTGAGTAAATGGAAACGAAGTGACTGCATCAAGTACGAAGCAATGGCAAATTGGAGGGAAAGCAGCCTCGCGGTTTGATATAATAGAAGGGTTTGTCTGGAGTCACAGAATTTGCGGTCTGTAACAACCAATCACAGAATTGGACGTTTCTAATTTAAAACCTGCGCTACTTTTAATACGTGGCAGTATGAACTATTCCAAAACTAATTACTAAATTAATACAAAAAACATGGCACGGTTAGTTTTGATGTTCTCGACCTCTGACATGGCCTACTTTGGGATCAAATCATGGACTACTTATTGGATAAGTCAGCCTACAAGTTAGGAGATCCACCGAATTGATTACAAAAGTATATCCCTAACACGTCTGGTGTTATTTTCTTGAATCTTGTTGGTAACACTTACATTGTGCTTCAAAATTTTCGAATGTACATCACTTAAGAATAAAAGCTCTTTCAAATGCTACAAACTTCATACAATGATTCAAATTTTAAACAATACAAACATAACATTGTCGTACGAACACAAGAAACTGTATAAACTAAAATTTTCTTGATAAATGACTATTTTATTCTACAATTAGATATAGCTAATTTACAAACTAGCTACAAAGTCTCCAGTTAGGCTAAGTTTAGTTATAAAAAAAGCATAAGTGTTCTAAGCGTAACGTAGGATTCAGCAATCAGTTAGCCTAAGGTATGAACGTCATTGTGCTTTAGAATCCCAACAGAATACTTTATTGGTATCTTTCATATACAGTCGAACCTCTATATAACAAACCTCCAGATAACGAAATCCTCTATATAACGAATTTGTACCTTGTCCCATGACATTTTAGACGTTATACTGCCTTTTTACCTCTATGTAACGAATTTCGGACCTCTCAATAAGGATGTTTTTTCTTCACTTCAATCGAAGAAATGTAGTGTTGTATAGGCAGCTCACAATGTCATTTCCAGGAAACTGTTTATTTTCAGCAGGTTCGACTGTATATTTAAAAAATAATTATTTCATGGTAACAAAACACAACAAACCAAAACCAGTTGCAAATGGTCATAATTAACAACACTACGCCTATGATATTGACCGACAACTGCTCCACTCATGAATCGTTAGTTGCCGTTAGCAAACTTCATTATAATTTTTAACCAAACCTAACATAACCGGATAATTGTCAGCTATATTTGCATATATTTATATAGTAATGTAATATAACACAATGTTGTAGTACCTTCTTCTTAATGGGAACTTGTTTCTGATGTTATAAATTCATGGCGTCAATAATGCCATTTTTAACAACTATTTATGGTTTGAGACATTTAAATTCCATTAGATTTTGTTTAGAATGTATTTTTAAATAACGTATGTGAAAACGAAAAATCCAACAACACGCAGTCATTGTATACTACTACCACTATTTTTAAGGTAGGAAAAACAATGTGCAAATATTAATAGACGTATAATAACAATATTGTTGATTATTTTAACTTGAAAGTAGGCCTACAACTTGTGCAATGAGAAACAGTGTAACTTTTAAGCTAGTATCGCTAATTATTTATGAAAAGCACTTAGAAAATCGTATAGGAAGTGCGGCAGGACGCTATCTACGGGCTGTCTACGTGAAATTTATGAAAGCGGCTTTTGGAGGAGCCAAAAGGGGGAGTGGTTGCAGTTGACATTTCCCACATGTTGGAGGGGTGAAGTTATAGTGCCCACCCTGACGCTTATCGTACCCAACCCCCGTCGAGAACGGAATTATATTTCCGAAGCTGGAACTAAAACGAAGCTGGGCAGAACAATCTTTCACCTTTCGCAGTTGGTGGATTCACAGTCAAAATAGATAAACTTTGAAATTATACGTGACGACTCATGGATAAATCTGATTAAAGTGACAAGAGAACTTTAAAATTAGTTTTCAAATAACTAAAATAGGATTTTTTATTAAAAAAAAACATATTATAAACACGACAAGATAGTACTGAATACAATTTTGTAAAACCTATTTCCAAAATGCAACCCCGAAGCTGTTATTAAAACCGTCATTCTGATTGTTGTGCTTTTAATAACAAAAAAAAATAAATATTTTCGTTTTTATTCGACGACTTCAAGTTTTATATGGTTACCTTTCATAACACATAGGCTACTGTTTTTAGTAGACCACACTACAAACATAAACACAGTTAATAAACCTTAATAAAATAATTTACTATGTAAAAGGTTGAAAAAATTTTACTTTTAATTAAATTTTAAAAAATATTCCAATTATATGACTAACTCAAAATGATGAGGGTAAACGCAGAAGATAAAAATAACCAGTTTGGCCACGCATTCATTTAGCCACCAGAAATCTAAGTTTAGAAGCAATCTTGAACGCTGCGGGAATCCTTCAAAATAGATTTCAATGCCATTTAGTTCCGTTTGTTTAGAATATGTGTTTAGTTAAATCACTATAAAAGGGTAGGAAAGCCTGGTGACAAGTTCATTATACTCGTTTCCTGGTGCATAGTGACAATAAACATAGTTAAAATTACCTCTCCTTTGCTTTGTTCTTTGCTACAAAGAATACAAAACTCAAGACCACTTTGATCTCACCGAAGGCTACAAACCGAATTAGGCTACAGAGGAATAAAGCTTGTAAATTTTAAAAACATGTTACTTTTAATAAAATTTATGGAGTTTAATTTTAAAAAAAAACTTAAAAACTAATTGTACAAATTCTGACAACTTTATTGCTTACATAGGACGTTTAAGTATTTATATCAGTTTTTAAAATTCATATTTTGAAAGTTTGGTCACTTAAAATTAATTAACCGAACGAGATGTCGAGACGATTCATTACAAGACACGAACAATGATTACCCCAAGGATACCTTAGGCTCCAACTCATGCCTATTACACGTACCTAGACCTCATTTTGTGGGTAATAAGCCTATGATAAATTATGTTTTTGTTAATGGAATTTTATTTTACTTTTTAGTTAGACAAAATTATATATTCTGTTTTTTTTTTAAAGTAGGTTATGTTTGAAAAATAAAATTAGCAGTTTATTTATTTTTACCTATATTAATCGAGTTATACCAAGATATATGCCACTTCCAATGGGAAATTGTTTTTTTACTTTTTAGTTAGTCAAAATTATATATTGTGTTTTTTTAAAGACGAGACGAATAAAAAAAACGGCCATAATTACAAGAGATTGGAACCAACAAAAAACTGACAAAGATCTGACAAATAATCATGATATATTGCTGACTTTATTTTAAAACATCTGATTTAATGAATTAATTTATTATTTACAGCGAACTAAAACGCGCATTATATGCAGACTAATGAACGACTTATTATAGTTTATCAAACAAAAACGTAATACACACAGAGAGAAAAAGAGAGAAGGAGAAAGAGAGAGAGAGAGTTGCAGCTGCCAATACTGATTGGAATTGTCGCAAACTACTTAAAGGAAGATTGGACGAGGCATAAGCAATAAACTCCAGACTCGTATTCAGGGATAAAAGTACCAAACCTGTATTTCTGGTTAGGCAGCAGTCAATAATCAGTAGCAGGTAGTTTGTTCCTTTTGTCTTGGAGATGTCACATTATTGTTTGATTAGTTATTTTTAATTCTAGGAAATTTTATTGTAATGTTACCAATTTGTCTTTATAAACGTCGATTGCTACTCATGTCGGTTTTTAAGATAAGCACAGAAGATTGTGCGTAAATATGTTACGGGTTATTAAATATACGGCTTGAAACACTAAACCAGTGGCTCCATAACTTTCTTAACCCGTGTCTACCTTGAGGTGGAAATATTTTCTAAAAGCTCGCCTACCGAAAATTTGTAATTATTTTGTAGGTAAAATAAGCAACATTTAGCAATAATATTAAGCAATATCTTAACTCAATATTTACCAATTATTTCTTTTCATAATACTGTATTAAACACAGTTTAAGCTCATATAGGTTTATAATTTATAAATTTTTGCCCAACTGTAAAAATAGGGAATGGAGGTTATGTTTAGGGCTAAGCTGAGGACATGAGTCACAATGAAAATTGTATCTGTTCATTGGGTAAAATACAAACACAGTACTAATATACGGCGTGGCAGCTCTTTTTGCAAGAAAACCTAGTTCAGCAATATTATCACTAACTACAGCATTGTATACGTCCTGGTTTTGAATATTTCACGCCCAGATAATTTCAGTCCTGATATTTTCCCTATATTTTTAATTTAAACTGAGGCTCGCCGACCCGTTTGATTCAAACTGTCTAGACGCCTACCTTCGCACCCCAGGCAGCTGCGGCGCACACTTGGAAACCACTGCATTATTATACAACAGGTTAACCTGTTATTTAGGAAGACATGTCCTCAACCTTATAACTGCTTAATCTTCCATCATTGTTAAACGAATAACACTCTTAGATAATAAATAAGTAGAGAAGGATGCAACAATCACCTTAATGGACAAAACTGTATACTATAAACGACCGTTTATATTTTAACAAACAAGCCTAATAGAAGCCTAGATTCAACACGAACACTCCAGCTGATCTTGTAAGATAATGAAATAGTTACATAATATGTAAAGCAGCTCAAAATCAATAATTCATATTCTAAACGCGTTTCTTCATATTCTAAATGATGACAAAGTTATCATCAATAGTGAACAACTCGACACAAATTCATAACTTTAAATTTAAACTTAATAACTACACAGTTATAATTTGGAATGCTTCTAGTTATTCTCTATAACGGTGACGATGACTTTGTGTATGAAACGCGTTTGAAAAATAAATTATTCATTACGATTATTAAACTGTAAAATAAACTTATACCCAAAACAAAGTAAATGCAGATATGTTTGTAGTCTACATAGACTTTAATAATAATATGTTATAATACTGTGAGGTTACAAGTATTAAAAGTAACTTTAAAATTATAATTTTTTATAGTTGCAATAAAGTATTTTTTTTTAATAAATAAAAATTAAAGACATAGAAAAATAGGGAGATTGTGACAAAATTTTTAAAACTAAAAAGCACCTAAAATATATTTAACTATATTAAGTAACAGCTAATTTTTAAAACAAATTAACTATTTTTAAAACAAGTCCCACAATTATCTAAAATTTAACTATTTTCTATGGAAAGAAAAAAGAGGAAAAAAGTAATTAGCGAGGTCAACTAATTTTGGTCCACTCATATTATACTACGGTACTTGAAATGGCTGAATTTCCTTTAGAGTTAATGTGTGTCAAGTAAATTTATACAAAATAAAAAAAACATGCTTTCTTACAATTAACACTATATTATTATTATTTTTAAAAGTTCAAAGTTATTATATGTAACTAAGATATAATTTATATGTCATCTTTAATGTATTTGTAGAAAATATAACCTTATAACTATTACATAAAAATGTAACGAAATAGAAAGCTTGTTCTCAGAGACGTGTAGTTAAATAAATATATAACCAATTACACTGTCAATATACACCCAAGCCATGATTTGTCATGGACTATGCGACACAAGCAGCAAACTAGCACAAAATTACGTGTTCCTCGTAGGCGGATTATTTACATTTATTGAAATTGAACATAATTGCTTCAAAATTGGGCGTGGCCGACTAAGAGGGTTCAACTCTCAAACATAAATTTCATTACTCCTGGTTGGCAAATATTTTCTGTGGTAATTAATGTATCAACGTGCTTGTTATTATTCAAATGTGAGGCGCCATATTTGTCAAAAACTTTAAGGTAAATTTCACTTAAATTGCTTTTGTAAGGCTTATATTTTAAAATGAAATATTTAGGTTTGTAAATATATTTTATGTAACTTTATATCTTTGAGTTAATTTACATTTATTTTAACTCATCAGTAAAATAGTTCTTCCATTAAAAACTATCATATGACAATATTGATTATCTGAGGTATGTTTCGGTTCTTTAAAGTAAAACTATGTTATTCTCTTTTATTTAACTAACTAGCAACTTGCTGAATGTATATTTTAACTCATCAGTAAAATAGTTCTTCCATTAAAAACTATCATATGACAATATTGATTATCTGAGGTATGTTTCGGTTCTTTAAAGTAAAACTAAATTATTCTCTTTTATTTAACTAACTAGCAACTTGCTGAATGCATATTTTAACTCATCAGTAAAATAGTTCTTCCATTAAAAGCTATCATATGACAATATGAGGTATGTTTCGGTTCTTTAAAGTAAAACTAAATTATTCTCTTTTATTTAACTAACTAGCAACGTGCTGAATGTATATTTTAACTCATCAGTAAAATAGCTCTTCCATTACAAACTATCATATGACAATATGAGGTATGTTTCGGTTCTTTAAAGTAAAACTAAGTTATTCTCTTTTATTTAACTAACTAGCAACGTGCTGAATGTATATTTTAACTCATCAGTAAAATAGTTCTTCCATTAAAAGCTATCATATGACAATATGAGGTATGTTTCGGTTCTTTAAAGTAAAACTAAATTATTCTCTTTTATTTAACTAACTAGCAACGTGCTGAATGTATATTTTAACTCATCAGTAAAATAGTTCTTCCATTAAAAGCTATCATATGACAATATGAGGTATGTTTCGGTTCTTTAAAGTAAAACTAAATTATTCTCTTTTATTTAACTAACTAGCAACGTGCTGAATGTATATTTTAACTCATCAGTAAAATAGTTCTTCCATTAAAAGCTATCATATGACAATATGAGGTATGTTTCGGTTCTTTAAAGTAAAACTAAATTATTCTCTTTTATTTAACTAACTAGCAAAGTGCTGAATGTATATTTTAACTCATCAGTAAAATAGTTCTTCCATTAAAAGCTATCATATGACAATATGAGGTATGTTTCGGTTCTTTAAAGTAAAACTAAATTATTCTCTTTTATTTAACTAACTAGCAACGTGCTGAATGTATATTTTAACTCATCAGTAAAATAGTTCTTCCATTAAAAGCTATCATATGACAATATGAGGTATGTTTCGGTTCTTTAAAGTAAAACTAAATTATTCTCTTTTATTTAACTAACTAGCAACGTGCTGAATGTATATTTTAACTCATCAGTAAAATAGTTCTTCCATTAAAAGCTATCATATGACAATATGAGGTATGTTTCGGTTCTTTAAAGTAAAACTAAATTATTCTCTTTTATTTAACTAACTAGCAACGTGCTGAATGTAGGGGAGAGTTGCCTAATTTGGACCGTTGCCTAAGTTGGACCACACTTGTATCTCCACACCTACAGATATTTCTCACTGTTTAGTTGGTACTAGTGGTTGGCGCCACTTCCGTAAACACGTGATTCATAGGACAAAGATCTAGAGACATTCTACTGACTAGGTCTTTGTCATTTTGATTTTGTAGTTTGTGTGTGTAATTATTGTGCTACCTACCCTAAGCTATTTCTTACTGGAGGCGTACGTAAAAATAATTTACATAGTATATTCTTAAAGTAAATTTTATTAGCTGCAAAATAATCACTTACACATTATTTATTTGTAAAATTATAATAGTGATAAACAGTTATTTTGTTCACGACGACGAGTTGCCTAAGTTGGTCCGCTGGCAGTTTCCTAATTTGGACCGGTCCATTTTAAGAAACTGTTTTGTGAAATTATTAAATTTTATGTCTAATGTGAAAATAATTAGGAAGTTATATTTTCTTACGAGGACTACGGACTTAACCAATGTGCAGTTGTTTATGGTGTTCCAAAGGCAACTATAAAGAGACATGCTGACAACAAAAATATATTTTCAAATGGTGTGAAATCTTTTGGAAGACAAGCAACACTTAGTGTAGAGATGGAAAAGATACTTACAGAACATATACTTTTATTTGAAGAAAGATTTTTTGGATTGACAATAAAAGACGTTCGTAGACTTGCCTATGATATTTCAGAAAAGTACCATCTGCAACATAATTTCAACAAAGAGAATAAAATGGCGGGGAAGAAGTGGTTTTACGCGTTCATGCGACGCGTTCATGCTGTTATTAAGTTATATTTATAAGATTTTTTAAATAGTGTCTTTATTATTGACTTGATTTTCTTACATTTAACGTTTGAATACTGTTTTTTTAACTTTTAGTCTACAGGTTTTCTCATGTTTTTTATGTAAACGTTTCTTGATTTTTTAAATTATTTAATGTATAGTTATAGTATACAATTGTTTGATTTCAATAAAGCAATTACTATTTTGTAACCGTGTTATTTTTCAATTACACACCATGTTATTTTTGATAGTAAATATAATTTTATTATTCGGTCCAACTTAGGCAACTTCGAGTCCAATTTAGGCAACCCGTTTCCTAATTTGGACCGTTTACATTCTTCCATTTTTTTGGTTATAGTCATAAAATTATTAACATTTTTTTACGATTAACATTGTCAAGTGATAGTACATAGAATAAAGAAGGTTTTAATATATTTTTTGTTATAATTAAACCAATAAATATGTCGTAAAAGCAGATCTCGCCAAAGTGGTCCAAATTAGGCAACCTTCCCCTATATTTTAACTCATCAGTAAAATAGTTCTTCCATTAAAAGCTATCATATGACAATATGAGGTATGTTTCGGTTCTTTAAAGTAAAACTAAGTTATTCTCTTTTATTTAACTAACTAGCAACGTGCTGAATGTATATTTTAACTCATCAGTAAAATAGTTCTTCCATTAAAAGCTATCATATGACAATATGAGGTATGTTTCGGTTCTTTAAAGTAAAACTAAATTATTCTCTTTTATTTAACTAACTAGCAACGTGCTGAATGTATATTTTAACTCATCAGTAAAATAGTTCTTCCATTAAAAGCTATCATATGACAATATGAGGTATGTTTCGGTTCTTTAAAGTAAAACTAAATTATTCTCTTTTATTTAACTAACTAGCAACGTGCTGAATGTATATTTTAACTCATCAGTAAAATAGTTCTTCCATTAAAAGCTATCATATGACAATATGAGGTATGTTTCGGTTCTTTAAAGTAAAACTAAATTATTCTCTTTTATTTAACTAACTAGCAACGTGCTGAATGTATATTTTAACTCATCAGTAAAATAGTTCTTCCATTAAAAGCTATCATATGACAATATGAGGTATGTTTCGGTTCTTTAAAGTAAAACTAAATTATTCTCTTTTATTTAACTAACTAGCAACGTGCTGAATGTATATTTTAACTCATCAGTAAAATAGTTCTTCCATTAAAAGCTATCATATGACAATATGAGGTATGTTTCGGTTCTTTAAAGTAAAACTAAATTATTCTCTTTTATTTAACTAACTAGCAACGTGCTGAATGTATATTTTAACTCATCAGTAAAATAGTTCTTCCATTAAAAGCTATCATATGACAATATGAGGTATGTTTCGGTTCTTTAAAGTAAAACTAAATTATTCTCTTTTATTTAACTAACTAGCAACGTGCTGAATGTATATTTTAACTCATCAGTAAAATAGTTCTTCCATTAAAAGCTATCATATGACAATATGAGGTATGTTTCGGTTCTTTAAAGTAAAACTAAATTATTCTCTTTTATTTAACTAACTAGCAACGTGCTGAATGTATATTTTAACTCATCAGTAAAATAGTTCTTCCATTAAAAGCTATCATATGACAATATGAGGTATGTTTCGGTTCTTTAAAGTAAAACTAAATTATTCTCTTTTATTTAACTAACTAGCAACGTGCTGAATGTATATTTTAACTCATCAGTAAAATAGTTCTTCCATTAAAAGCTATCATATGACAATATGAGGTATGTTTCGGTTCTTTAAAGTAAAACTAAATTATTCTCTTTTATTTAACTAACTAGCAACGTGCTGAATGTATATTTTAACTCATCAGTAAAATAGTTCTTCCATTAAAAGCTATCATATGACAATATGAGGTATGTTTCGGTTCTTTAAAGTAAAACTAAATTATTCTCTTTTATTTAACTAACTAGCAACGTGCTGAATGTATATTTTAACTCATCAGTAAAATAGTTCTTCCATTAAAAGCTATCATATGACAATATGAGGTATGTTTCGGTTCTTTAAAGTAAAACTAAATTATTCTCTTTTATTTAACTAACTAGCAACGTGCTGAATGTATATTTTAACTCATCAGTAAAATAGTTCTTCCATTAAAAGCTATCATATGACAATATGAGGTATGTTTCGGTTCTTTAAAGTAAAACTAAGTTATTCTCTTTTATTTAACTAACTAGCAACGTGCTGAATGTATATTTTAACTCATCAGTAAAATAGCTCTTCCATTACAAACTATCATATGACAATATTGATTATCTGGGGTATGTTTCGGTTCTTTAAAGTAAAACTAAATTATTCTCTTTTATTTAACTAACTAGCAACTTGCTGAATGTATATTTTAACTAAACTGGGAAAAACCTTCTGAGAAAAAACATTTTGATCGTACTGACGTCAGTGGAGACACTGGCCAAGATTATCTAGTGCGATAGAAAACGTTTTGTGTCGTTATGGTTTAATAGTATCTCTCAAAATAATGTGTTCAACAGATGTACTTTTCTTTGAAAAAAAAGTTTCTTTTTATTTTGGATAGTTTTTCCTCTTAAAATATATATCATCTCTGTATAAAGTACAAATCTCAAGTATTCTAGGGGGGAAAATAAGTTTATGTACAACCGACTTCAAACAAGAAGGAGGTTCTGTATTTGAAGCGTATGTTTGTTTCAAGTTAATTTTGGCAGTATTGAATTGATAAAATTGATTTTTGGTTGCAAATGAAAGGAGAGATACTCCCAGTGGTCTCACTATAATGACATCATAATCCATCCGATTTGGAGACAATAATATGGTATTATCCCCTTGAGAGAGAAAAAATTAATAAGGACCTATAAAATAACTAATAAGGAAAATAAACAATCACACCATACATAAAAAATTATATAGAAATAACAAAGCATAAAAGGAATGGGTGTTTGTATTTCTTGCTTAAGAAAGCCGCTTAGAATGATCATCATAGGATTCTAATGAACGAATTGTGCTCATGAAAGCGTCTCTTCTCGATGGGCTACAAGTATTGATGTATAACTTGGTATAACTCTAAAGAGATAAAAGTAAAAAGTACAATGAAAATACGATTTAGTTCATTTACCATAAACGAGATATTCAGTCATCCTCAGATGAAATTATTATTAGTCTACTTCACTAAATATTAACAGATAAATTAATTAAATTTATATTTAATAATATAAATTTTACTTTTTTATAAATATTTTATGCGCAACAAATTTTTTTCTAATAATTATTAAAGAATATATTTTTTTAGTCTCTATAACCTGAGGTTTTACATTATATAATTATAACACATTTTTAAACTTTACAAAATATTAATTCCAAAATAAGAAATAATAAGTAGGATTTTAGGAAAATCAAAAAGAGAATTTCCAACATAAAATACTCTACGCATTAGTATGACGAAGTAGTATATTTTTCGTATGTTCATTTGCGTGTCAATTATTTTACAACGATTAAGCAAAATGATTAGAAGGATACGCAAATCCGAAATTTGTATGAATAAATATTGGCAATTTTGCCATCATAATCAACGGGATGAATTTCAACTTGTGTTATTATAAACAAGTAATATTTTTAAAAAATTAAGCCCCTTTCTACTTTAATCAAAAAAAGTAAATAAATTGTTTTAGTTACTTTTTATTAAATTATTACAATTAATATAAATATGTATATACATATGACAGATTCACAATAATAGAATGCAAAAGAGAAAGCGAAATTAATTATTAAAATTAATAATTAAATTTATTTAATGAATTATTATTTTTTAAACTGAAATGACATCAAGTGTCATCAACTGCAGGTAAAAAAATGTATTTGAATCTGAGGGCAGAGGCATAGCCAGGATTATGTACTGGCGGGGGGGCCACATTCCAGGAGGTCAGTGGGCGGAATAACTCTGGAGAAATTTTGAACATTTTTAGCTTTAGAAATCATATATTATGCTATTTTGGTACTTAAAATTACACATGTTTTGGGTCATCGGGAAGCTATTTTACTAAAAGGTACTAGCCTCTAAATTACATTTTGTAAAAATGAGCTATCTTAGTAATCCAATCACCAAAAACCAATAACTTTTACTCAAAGAAAAGAAAAATGGAATATAAATCAATCACTCTTGCTTTATGATTGCTTACTGTAACTAAGGTAGTTACTTGTTTACAGTGTTCTCTGTGAAATACTAGATACAAAATTCAGCACAAGTGGCGTAGAATAAATTTGTTTTATAGGATAATATTTTCTGCTAAAATTATTCGGTTTATTGGGGGGGTGTGCCCCCTTGGCTACGCCACTGCCTGAATGGATGAATAAATTAAATAATTTAGCCAATCTGAACTATATAAATAATGTATTATACGTAAATAAATTAAATATATATATATATATATATATATATATATTCTTGATATTTAACGTTATCCATTGTTTTTCCGTTGCACTGACTTTATGAA
>JBAIZL010000007.1:58982724-58987724 GCA_036971475.1 Prosapia bicincta | reverse complement strand
ATACAGCAACTCCAACATCCTGCTGGCGTAACGCTGCTAGACGTAACATCACTAAAAGTAACGCACCGGACACAGGCATATAGCAACTCCAACAACCTGCTGGCGTAACGCTGCTGGACGTAACATCTCTAAAAGTAACGCACCGGACACAGGCATACAGCAACTCCAACATCCTGCTGGCGTAACGCTGCTGGACGTAACATCTCTAAAAGTAACGCACCGGACACAGGCATACAGCAACTCCAACATCCTGCTGGCGTAACGCTGCTGGACTTAACATCACTAAAAATAACGCACCGGACACAGGCATACAGCAACTCCAACATCCTGCTGGCGTAACGCTGCTGGACGTAACATCACTAAAAGTAACGCACCGGACACAGGCATACAGCAACTCCAACATCCTGCTGGCGTAACGCTGCTGGACGTAACATCACTAAAAGTAACGCACCGGACACAGGCATACAGCATTCTCCAACATTCTGCTGGCGTAACGCTGCTAGACGTAACATCACTAAAAGTAACGCACCGGACACAGGCATACAGCAACTCCAACATCCTGCTGGCGTAACGCTGCTAGACGTAACATCTCTAAAAGTAACGCACCGGACACAGGCATACAGCAACTCCAACATCCTGCTGGCGTAACGCTGCTAGACGTAACATCACTAAAAGTAACGCACCGGACACAGGCATATAGCAACTCCAACAACCTGCTGGCGTAACGCTGCTGGACGTAACATCTCTAAAAGTAACGCACCGGACACAGGCATATAGCAACTCCAACAACCTGCTGGCGTAACGCTGCTGGACGTAACATCACTAAAAGTAACGCACCGGACACAGGCATACAGCAACTCCAACATCCTGCTGGCGTAACGCTGCTGGACGTAACATCACTAAAAGTAACGCACCGGACACAGGCATTAGCAACTCCAACATCCTGCTGGCGTAACGCTGCTGGACGTAACATCACTAAAAGTAACGCACCGGACACAGGCATTAGCAACTCCAACATCCTGCTGGCGTAACGCTGCTGGACGTAACATCACTAAAAGTAACGCACCGGACACAGGCATTAGCAACTCCAACATCCTGCTGGCGTAACGCTGCTGGACGTAACATCACTAAAAGTAACGCACCGGACACAGGCATTAGCAACTCCAACATCCTGCTGGCGTAACGCTGCTGGACGTAACATCACTAAAAGTAACGCACCGGACACAGGCATATAGCAACTCCAACATCCTGCTGGCGTAACGCTGCTGGACGTAACATCACTAAAAGTAACGCACCGGACACAGGCATACAGCAACTCCAACAGCCTGCTGGCGTAACGCTGCTGGACGTAACATCACTAAAAGTAACGCACCGGACACAGGCATACAGCAACTCCAAAATCCTGCTGGCGTAACGCTGCTGGACGTAACATCACTAAAAGTAACGCACCGGACACAGGCATACAGCAACTCCAACATCCTGCTGGCGTAACGCTGCTGGACGTAACATCACTAACAGTAACGCACCGGACACAGGCATACAGCAACTTGCACATTTACACTTGCTTAAAGGTCGTTAATAGTTGGATTAAAGTGGTAACTGCAGGTGAAAACCTGATCGGCGACATTTCTTCAATAGGCCGTACGCAACCAGTAACTAGTGAGACTGTTTTGATTGAAACTAGGCCGGGAAGCATCTAGGCCATATCTCTTAATCAGTAATAATTACACAGCGGTTAAAAACAATAATTCCCTCCGTATGGCCGTGCTCGTCCTTCACGCGCAATGCGGAATCGATCGCAGCCTATGCGAGCGGAAGGACGAAGGAGACATGAAACGTTTCTTTCTAATTATACTGTTCAGATGGGAAAGAAACACACGATTCCAGATAACAATCTCCGTTCGCGAAAGAAAGTCATCGCAATGGATGTGTGATCAACACGAAAGTATAAGCGACTGAGTGAGGCGTACGTGACAACGACTTTTGGGCCGTGAGAATAGCCCTTGACCTTCTCCAAGTATCTGTGTTTGTCACAGGTCAGTAACGTATTGATCCAGCACGCCCTCGTCCATTCGTTGTTCCAGTGAGAGCAAAATGTTCCTATTTCTCTAAGTTGTGTTGTAATGAAAATGCAGATAAAATTCCATTGGGTAAATCGCTATAGGCTATAGGCAGACAAATGCGATGGAGATATGCGTAGTACTCCTCAATGAGGTTTGAGCAGTCCTAGATCTTTTTGCCATAAATCTTGGTTATTTCATTATGGTCATTTAATATGAAACAGTTTCATGTAACTAAACTATTTATTCAAAAATTAGAATTCAGATGTCTTAATTTAAATTCATAAATTATTAAAACATAAAATAGTAATTACTATTTAAAAACAAAGCATTTGCTTTTAGTCTTTATTCAATTCCTTCTATTAGCTCAGACTCTCCTTATATCTTGTATAAATTTTCAGTCGTTAATAAAATACGTCTTTATTCATCCAATCAACTTCAAATGTGTATTCAACTTCAAATGTGTATTCAACTTCAAATGTGTATTCAACTTCAAATGTGTATTCAACTTCGAATGTGTATTCAACTTCGAATGTGTATTCAACTTCAAATGTGTATTCAACTTCAAATGTGTATTCAACTTCAAATGTGTATTCAACTTCAAATGTGTATTCAACTTCGAATGTGTATTCAACTTCGAATGTGTATTCAACTTCGAATGTGTATTCAACTTCGAATGTGTATTCAACTTCGAATGTGTATTCAACTTCGAATGTGTATTCAACTTCAAATGTGTATTCAACTTCAAATGTGTATTCAACTTCAAATGTGTATTCAACTTCAAATGTGTATTCAACTTCAAATGTGTATTCAACTTCAAATGTGTATTCAACTTCAAATGTGTATTCAACTTCAAATGTGTATTCAACTTCAAATGTGTATTCAACTTCAAATGTGTATTCAACTTCAAATGTGTATTCAACTTCAAATGTGTATTCAACTTCAAATGCATGTTTTAAACCTATAGAAGATGACAATGTTAATACAGTTTTACAAAAATATTTATTTATTATTTAAATTTTAAAAAAAACTTGATGTCCAGGTCAAATTCAAACTGAGTAACTACGTGTTCGAAATCCAGCACTTTGACACTAAGCCAACTTTCTCCGTAAAGCCAACTTTACCTAGAAATCTTTTACTTAAAGATGTATATGAAATTATAAGAGAAAGGCACCTTGCAATAACAAGGATACCTTTATTCAAGAGATGAATAAAATGAGAAGTTATAGATCACCATCAGCTTCATAAATTAGAAATTAAAACAACAGAATAAACAAAAATAACAAACAAAAATAATAGTCCAACAACGTACACAATATACAGAAGGAATTGGGAAATTGTTTTCTATTTTGCCACATAATATTGTGATTTTTTCATATGTATATAGATATTTATATTAATTGTAATTATACAATAAAAATTAACTAAAATAAAATTTTTCTTTGTCGATCTCAGTAGTAACTGACTTTAATGTTTTTTTTTAATTACCAGTTTTCTAAGTTTGTTTGTAAAAATTATTATTTAGCCTTGACAAAGACTAATTGCTAATGTGGTCGAAACGCCGATATCTATAAAGCTTTTTATATTGTCTCTGATTTCATTAGAATCCTACCATCAATCAATTAATTTTGTGTAGTTTAAAGGCGATCATTCGGTAATAACTGTTAGGAAGAATCTGCTTACGAAGAGACAAGTAACTCTCTGGTGGAGGTTTGTCTTGATACACCTTTGTTATTGCGTTATGTTACTGGTATCTGTACTCAGGGATACCATTCCTGAAGCATATATATATATATATATATATATATATATATATATATATATATATATATATATATATATGTTTTATAGATCTTTCCTCCGTGTTATTTGTGAGCTACGTATATATATATTTATCTGTTGTTGGGTTCACCTCGTCAATGCTAGATGAGATTCTAGCGAAACGTCGGAACTGCGATTTTATATACTGCAGAATGAACGGATGTACTCCAGATTCATCATATTTTTCCATCCGTGAAGCAATACGTATCAGCATATATATATATATAGGCCTATACATATATATATATATATATATATATATACACATATATATATCCTATATATATATATATATATATATATATATATATATATATATATATATATATACATACATATATATATCCTATATATATATATATATATATATATATATATATATATACATATATATAATTTTTTTCTATGTCATGCAATTAAAATATTTTTAAAACATAACTTGCGCAAGGCCTGAATCAAACCTGTGTCTATAGCAATTAAGAATTAGGCGTATCAGTTATGAAGTTAAATATATTTATATAAATATTTATAATATATGTTGGGAAATCAAATCATCTGATGCTAGTTAACCTAGTTGCCTTTGGTTTTATATTCAGATTGTACTTCTTGACTAAATATTGATGTGAGGGGACTCGACCTAATGTCAAGGGGGACGCAGAGCCTGAAAGATCGTAAACATCAGCTTCAGACAAGGATTACATAAGTAATAGTTTATTGTTTTCCCTGTTTAATGTTTGTTTATTTTGGAATGTAGATGTAAATCTCAATATTTAATTATAAAATTATACACCTCCAATATTCAGAGACGCCTGTGATAGAACGCTACCGGATGTGCAAGACACTGGGTACGTATCGCCATAAATTCTACACTTGCTAATTACTTCGCCTGCAATTATGCGCCGGAGAAAGTTCAACATGCTGCATGCATTACAGTTTTGTGTCATACTGTATACTACACAAGTTGCAAACTCCATCGTTTGTCCGGATAGCGCAAATAACTGAGAGTGCTTGACAATTTCTCTTCGAAATGCTAATACGTACCTACACTTCCCGTTGTAATTTCATGCAATTTGTAGCCTTACACCCAGTCATTAGAACGTGAGGTCCAAACGCTAACTG
>JBAIZL010000007.1:58965224-58980224 GCA_036971475.1 Prosapia bicincta | reverse complement strand
TTAAATTTATAAAGATGTCGCAGAAGAACTTTTAGGAGAAATACAAATTTATGAAAGATTAGGCCTACATTGTTAATGAGAATTCAATGCTTAAAATTTCATTTTATTTTGGTTGATCTCGTATATTTGCCAATTTTAAAAACTGAATAAAATGAAATACTAATGAACAAAATGTTCGTTAAACAAAACCGTTATTAAATAAAATAGTTTTCTATTAATATCGTTATAGATTGAAATAGTTTTTGATAAAATAATTTTTTGTCAACACAGTTATCAAAAAAAATTACTTTATAGTTCCATTTGGTGTACGTTGCGACAGAAATAAAAGTATCTCAACTTAATTACTGTTATAATGCAGGAGGCTGCATTACAGAATATACAAAACAAAAACATATCTGGAAAATTGTGCTGTGTTAAAAGGACACTAAATTAAATTTTAACTTGGTTAATGAGTGGTGTTTCGGTATTTCAGATATTTTTAATATAGATGGGTAACTATGGCACCAGGTAATAAACATTAAATTATTAACGCTAAACCAATATGTTGAAAATTATAAAACATAAGAATAAATTTCATACTAAAATAATAAAAAGGTTAGATGAAAGTTTTCGTTCTTTAGTCACAAAAAACTATATTATTTTGTAACGCAATTTCCCCCTAAAGCGAGGTAAACAATGAATTTTAAAACACACTCGTGTTTGTGGTTACACGAAAAAATGTTTTAATGGTTAGAGAGTTTCCACTGCTTTACATTGTTGTTAATATTGCTTCTAAATAAAAACATAAAAAACAAATTTCAAAACATGAACTCCATATTTTCCCTTTTAAGAAGAGAGGGTTTTTAATCATTTATACTTAAATAATAATCGAGGTTGTATTAAGTAAACATATAGAAAATGCAACAATATGAAAATTTATGACACACATTTCACAATATTGCAACGTATCAAAAAAACTGTTAATTTGTTTAGAAATTTCCATAATTTGTTTCAATAAAAGTACATCCTACAAATATTCTGTGTGAAGATTTAACCAACACCATTCACTTGTGATAGACTATAAGTGTATGTAAATGAAATTCAAAACAATAAATTCATTACAAACCTAAAAATATTGCAAACACAACACACAAATGAACATTTTTAACGGCACAAAGCATTTCGTCACAAAAGTCCTTCATTAGCACTGAATATGCAATTACATTAGAAGAAACGCGTTAAGTAGCTGTTATCCAATAACTAGCATCTACGTATGTGGAGATATTAACACCGGTGGCTATTTGTTAGCGACGACCTGGCATTGTAATTAGACGAGTAATGTACATAGAGATATTCTAGTTTCCAGAGCCCGAACAATTAGACGTGTTTACGTCTTTGTAAAGGTATTACAACAGTGGTCGTGGTTTGTGAGATGTTACCACCACACTTGTAGTACAAACCTGCTTTTTATTTAATTTTTTTAAAATTAATAATACTTACATAGATAAACGAATTGTTTGTACTCTACACATATTGTATATTCTAAAGTTATAGCTACAAGAACCCTGACCGTCTAAAATCATAAATGCAAAAAACCTTAATATTTTTATTAGTTTCAGTGCTATTTTCACAGAGTGGTAGCGTGGAGTATAATCCCTGTATGAAAAATAACTTCGCCCAGGGAAGGGGATTCGGTTTAGAGGAGAGAATTAAGCAGAACATTCTGTAAGTAGACAATGTTACCAGTACGCAGCCTGGCACGTTCTGTAAGTAGACAATGTTACCAGTACGTTATAGCCTGGAACGTTCTGTAAGTAGACAATGTTACCAGTACGTTATAGCCTGGAACATTCTGTAAGTAGACAATGTTACCAGTACGTTATAGCCTGGAACATTCTGTAAGTAGATAATGTTACCAGTACGTTATAGCCTGGAACCTTCTGTAAGTAGACAATGTTACCAGTACGTTATAGCCTGGAACCTTCTGTAAGTAGACAATGTTACCAGTACGTTATAGCCTGGAACATTCTGAAAGTAGATAATGTTACCAGTACGTTATAGCCTGGAACCTTCTGTAAGTCGACAATGTTACCAGTACGTTATAGCCTGGAACCTTCTGTAAGTAGACAATGTTACCAGTACGTTATAGCCTGGAACATTCTGTAAGTAGACAATGTTACCAGTACGTTATAGCCTGGAACATTCTGTAAGTAGATAATGTTACCAGTACGTTATAGCCTGGAACCTTCTGTAAGTAGACAATGTTACCAGTACGTTATAGCCTGGAACCTTCTGTAAGTAGACAATGTTACCAGTACGTTATAGCCTGGAACATTCTGAAAGTAGACAATGTTACCAGTACGTTATAGCCTGGAACCTTCTGTAAGTCGACAATGTTACCAGTACGTTATAGCCTGGAACCTTCTGTAAGTAGACAATGTTACCAGTACGTTATAGCCTGGAACATTCTGAAAGTAGACAATGTTACCAGTACGTTATAGCCTGGAACATTCTGTAGGTAGATAATGTTACCAGTACGTTATAGCCTGGAACCTTCTGTAAGTAGACAATGTTACTAGTACGTTATAGCCTGGAACATTCTGTAAGTAGACAATGTTACCAGTACGTTATAGCCTGGAACATTCTGTAAGTAGATAATGTTACCAGTACGTTATAGCCTGGAACATTCTGTAAGTAGACAATGTTACCAGTACGTTATAGCCTGGAACATTCTGTAAGTAGATAATGTTACCAGTACGTTATAGCCTGGAACCTTCTGTAAGTAGACAATGTTACCAGTACGTTATAGCCTGGAACCTTCTGTAAGTCGACAATGTTACCAGTACGTTATAGCCTGGAACCTTCTGTAAGTAGACAATGTTACCAGTACATTATAGCCTGGAACATTCTGTAAGTAGACAATGTTACCAGTACATTATAGCCTGGAACATTCTGTAAGTAGACAATGTTACCAGTACATTATAGCCTGGAACATTCTGTAAGTAGGCAATGTTACCAGTACGTTATAACCTGGAACATTCTGTAAGTAGACAATGTTACCAGTACGCTATAGCCTGGAACCTTCTGTAAGTAGACAATGTTACCAGTACGTTATAGCCTGGAACCTTCTGTAAGTCGACAATGTTACCAGTACGTTATAGCCTGGAACCTTCTGTAAGTAGACAATGTTACCAGTACATTATAGCCTGGAACATTCTGTAAGTAGACAATGTTACCAGTACATTATAGCCTGGAACATTCTGTAAGTAGACAATGTTACCAGTACATTATAGCCTGGAACATTCTGTAAGTAGGCAATGTTACCAGTACGTTATAACCTGGAACATTCTGTAAGTAGACAATGTTACCAGTACGCTATAGCCGGGAACCTTCTGTAAGTAGACAATGTTACCAGTACATTATAGCCTGGAACATTCTGTAAGTAGGCAATGTTACCAGTACGTTATAACCTGGAACATTCTGTAAGTAGACAATGTTACCAGTACGCTATAGCCGGGAACCTTCTGTAAGTAGACAATGTTACCAGTACATTATAGCCTGGAACATTCTGTAAGTAGACAATGTTACCAGTACGCTATAGCCGGGAACCTTCTGTAAGTAGACAATGTTACCAGTACATTATAGCCTGGAACATTCTGTAAGTAGACAATGTTACCAGTACGTTATAGCCTGGAACATTCTGTAAGTAGATAATGTTACCAGTACGTTATAGCCTGAAACCTTCTGTAAGTAGACAATGTTACCAGTACATTATAGCCTGGAACATTCTGTAAGTAGGCAATGTTACCAGTACGTTATAACCTGGAACATTCTGTAAGTAGACAATGTTACCAGTACGCTATAGCCGGGAACCTTCTGTAAGTAGGCAATGTTACCAGTACGTTATAACCTGGAACATTCTGTAAGTAGACAATGTTACCAGTACGCTATAGCCGGGAACCTTCTGTAAGTAGACAATGTTACCAGTACATTATAGCCTGGAACATTCTGTAAGTAGACAATGTTACCAGTACGTTATAGCCTGGAACATTCTGTAAGAAGACAAAATGGTCCATACTAATCTAACGAACGCTATCTCAACCAGACCAGAAGTGCTTAGTCTGATAAGCTTTATGACCTAATCACTCTGTTCTATTGCTTAAGGACTAAGTAATTAACGACGTAATAGAATTTAGTTATTTTTAACACATCACAGTAGTTATGGCACTTCCGGTTTTACACAGTGAGAAAATCCAGCCATGCGGGCAGAGAATAAAAACCAGACACGATGCGGGCAAAGGATTTCCTCTGTATATTTTTAAGCCAAGCTGCAAAGTAGTTCTATATATAGAAGAGCTGTTTCATGTTTGATGTTTCTAAACAAAATGTGCATTTTTTTAATTTTTTTGCGCGTTACGTCAATGTTTAAATAAATTAATGTTAAGAGAATCCAAGCCTGGTGTTCTTCAGTCTAATAAAGTGTTCATAACAACTGTAGGGGATGTTTTTTTCTGTAAGAAATCAGAAAATTAGACGATTATCATCTACCAAAAAAGAAGGGATTGTGTAGGTAGATATTCTGATGAACATATGGTTATTATATTATAGCTGGTTGTCTCTTTGGCGCATGCGCATTAAGCTCCTTCCCCCACCACCATACAAGATACAGTCTGGGCATGAACGCAGTAATTCCAGAGTAGTCAGTCAGCATTTCTAAGAACGACAGTGATTTTCAAGTTGAGTTGACTGTACAAGTGAACATATGGGAAATGTAGTGGTACCAACTCGGACTACAGTTCACCTATATGCATAGCTTTGTGGAGCGCAATATAACTCATGTCAGAGTGTCATCACAACAGTTTATAGCATCAGAGACCTGAACCAACCCTACTCGTGTGATCAGGGTTAAGAAGAGGCTTACCGATTATACCCTCTGTTATGATAGGCTCTGGTAGGAATGATGAGGGACGGGGTAGAACTGAGAAAAAACATAACGATCCCTTGATACCAGAACAGAAAAATTTATGCCATAGAATGAGGATGATCGTGTCTCTAAAATGGACCTATTCCAAATCGAGGGTCTTACTTATATCTTCCCACAAAGAGTTATACCCATTATATCTAATTATAAGAAGAAACATGAGAAATAAGAAATGGAATTAGGGAGGATAAGGGAAGGATACAATGATACCCTGATTCTGGGATTTGGGAAAACGTTTGGTGTCAGGTAGGAAGGGTCACATAACTAAAGTTGACCTGGTGTCTATCGGGTTCAGAAGTTTACATTTCCTTGTGAGTAGAAGAATAGTAAGGGGGCGTGGAAATAGATACGACTAAGAAAATTGCTTAGTACTGGAAGTAAGGATATGGCATCACGTGAGAAGGGCCGCGCAACTGAAATAGACCCACTTTTTAGCATGGCCATAAAAACGTTAACTCATCACACCACCTTGCTAGAAAAAAAATAAGTATAAGAGTTGGAATTGTGATAGAATGAAGGGAAGATCACAATGATCCCTTAGAAATGGAAATAGGAGAAAATTTTGACAAGGTTGCTTACCTAAGTAGGCATGCTCTCAACAAGGAACTGCAGCTGAAATGCGGATATAGGCAGCGCTAGTGTGCAGGAAATGTAATTAAGCTTCATCACTCTAATTATTGATATTAAGTCGAAGTAATCTCGTGCATGATCGGTAGAGAATTCACTCTCATTCTTCACGACCTGCGAACTCTCGCCACACAATAACGCAGCTTGTGTTGCTTGACGGAAGTGGTTGAGAAGATGGGTGAAAATCAATTAATAATGAACAGAACTCCAAGGACGATTGAACGTTTTAAACAGGGAAATAAAAATAAATAACAAAGCGCGTAAAACTTGGCACAATATTTACATCTTCGCGTAAATAAAGAACATAAATATTAGTGAAAGGTAGGGACAGGTGAGGAATGTGGGCAAAGTTCTGTGACCTCAGGAACAATACGAGCCTCGAGGCAGACATGAAAAACTTGAACACTTGACTCAAACAACCACAAAATTAGAAGGCTGTGGACCACACAACAGTTAAGTTATTACGGAGTTCAATTGAAACTCACCCAGTGTGGCGCCATTATAAAATTTAATAAGAACCCAATAACAATTACAGTAACATTTATTATGCGTATCTTATCAGTTACATAACATTTTAGCGCTAATTTGTACATTTACTGCCTCAGGCTAAAGAAACAGTCGTATTATTATATTTACAAAACTAATAGACCATTTGGGTAAACTAATAACGTGAAAATAGTTTTTGGTGACAGAAATTAAGATTTTAAGAAAATCATTAGGATTTATGGAGTAATAATATTTGATGTTTGAAAGTATAAGAACTATATCTTCCAGATACCCGTCCACCCGCAAACAACAACCATGCTAATCTGTGTTTCAAAAATGGAACAGCTTATTTCTTAGAAACGATCTTTCATCCCACTTTAATATTCTCAACTATTATTGAATTAACCTATTTCTAAAACTTCTATTTTTACGTCTTAACTCGATACAAAGTTTTTACGAGAATATAATCTTTATTCCTAAGAAACATTCCACATTTATATAAAGATATTTCAGGTTAGTATTCTCTTTGTAAAACACCAGTAAAATGTATTAAATTCAAACATAAATGAAAGTACTTAGTTTTAATACACGTTTTTAGCAGAGATATTACATACGGTACCACCACTGACTATACAAATGTTACCATCATCAACATATAAAGTTACCATTATCAGCATGTATCGTTACCATCATTAACGAAACGAACGTTACCATCACTGTAACATATTACATCACTTTTGTGCTGTAACATATTACAAAAGTTTCCATCACGAAAACTCGTTACAATGTTACCATTATTAGCTTTAGAAACTTTACCATAATCAGCATATTACGTTACCATCATCGCCATAATAACGCTACAATCACTAACGTTACAAAACTAAGATATAATCGACATTACAAATGATACCATCACTACCACTACAAACAGCATCATTAACATTACAATATCACCGGCATTGACATTAGAAACGTTACCATCACCAGTATTGAACTTTACCATCATAGGCATTATATATCTTACTATTGTCGATATTATAAAAGTTACCATTATCGACATCATAAGTGTTAACAGTATCGCTATACAAATGTTACCATCAACGACATTAGAAACGTTACCATCATCAGTATTGAACTTTACCATCATAGGCATTATATATCTTACTATTGTCGATATTATAAAAGTTACCAATATCGACATCATAAGTGTTAACAGTATCGCTATACAAATGTTACCATCAACCACATTAGAAACGTTACCATCATCAGTATTGAACTTTACCATCTTAGGCATTATATATCTTACTATTGTCGATATTATAAAAGTTACCATTATCGACATCATAAGTGTTACCAGTATCGCTATACAAATGTTACCATCAACGACATTAGAAACTTTACCATCACCAGTATTGAACTTTACCATCATAGGCATTATATATCTTGCTATTGTCGATATTATAAAAGTTACCATTATCGACATCATAAGTGTTACCAGTATCGCTATACAAATGTTACCATTTTTGACATTAAACGGTGCAATCACTAATATTACAAACGTTATCATACTTGACAATTCAAAAACAGAGGCGTTTTATTTCCATTCATAATTTGCAAATAGCCACTTAGGGTATAGATTTATTAAACAGGTCTTGTGTCCTTGATTTACGCCCTTCATTTTTAAATATAGGACAAATACTTTCTAATTATAAATTATTTAGATGATAAAGTAATCCACTACACAATGGTTCGCTAGAGATAAAATAATAATTATAATATTTAATGTGTCTAGTTAAAATTTCGCAGGCGAGGCCTGTCATTGTGTCACAGATAATGATATGCAGCCTTTCGGACGCCGAGATTGGCCAGACAGTATCATGGCAAGAGTAATTATTTTATATCGTCGTAACCAACAGCGATTAAGTTAACAAGCTTTGCACAAGAAACACTATTAACTTTAATTATAAATGGTGGCTAAATTTAAAAAATAATTCTACAGAAACAATACAGATATCGGACATGTATTATCACGTTTTGAACTCTTGCGCCAGGCAACAATAGGGTTGACCTCGTGTTATTCGACAGTCGGTAATGTCTCAGCCTATCAGACGGCGGAACAGGACGGCCAAGAACTTCCGCTCTGAGCAGGAAGTGATGTGCAAGAGTACAACCAGGTCGTAGAGGTTAATATGCACAGTTTTAGATAACTATCGACAAATTAGGTTCAAGAAGTGGTCATGACCAAGTAAAAATCATTAAGTAACGGTAATTTGCATGGAGTTGCCATTTTCAGTGCAACTTGCTTCTGTAAACATCTAAATAGACCGATGCCAGATAACTGTTAACCTGTTTTTAATGGGATTGGTTGGCTGTTTCTGAACTACCAGTGCAATGAGAATAGTCCAGAAATCTCTGCATCTGGATGCAATCTTATTTCTGGAAATTCAAACCTTCATTTAAGTAATAGAAGACGATTGGTGCGTTTAATAAAATAGAACACTTGGCAAGAACTAAAATCATTAGAAATACGAATTAGCGTAACATTATTCACTAAACCCAGGTTGTCTTCTTTAGTAGCGGATGTTTTCTTCTTTTTGTACTCATGAATTTTACGTCTGTTCTTATTCCTTCTCCTGTTGGCTATCATCAAGGCGATTTTAACTTTGTTTACCACAAACAATTGTTCTGATCGACTGGACCTATGTCAATCCAAACTCCTGGTGTAAGTTATGGCGTCACGAATGTCTTCTTCCAGGTCCGCGTTTACTCACAACCTTCCCCCGAACCACTGTTTGTATTAGACGATATTTATCATGTCGCATCAGATGACGAAGATCCCTTCTCCATTGACTTCCCCGGTGACGATGTGATTAGTGTATGAGGATCTGAGAGTATGTCGGTATACACACATTTCAAATACCTCTAGCCTCTTCAATGACGTTGTCGTGAATATGCACGCCTCCTTACCGTGCAGAAAAACAGAAAACATCTGGCCAACTTTATTTTTAATGAAAGAGCGTAAATAGATTATTTTCATGCTACTATGTGCGTTTTAATTTTATATATTGATCAGACTTTATCAATTCTGGAGCGTATTTTGATTGTTTAGTCCTATTTCAAGTTTGTAACAGTTCAGAAGTACATACGAATACATCCACATGTTGGTTGCATCTGTTACAGAAGAAAAAACGCATAAATATGTCGTTCATAATAATGTGTTCTCCCCGGAGATTAGAAACCACCGAGGTTATTCTTAGTAAAGTGAATAATTCTTAAAGAGCTGTTGAAACTTTTTAGGAAGGAGACAAATTGATTCAGTTCGCTTCATAAGAACGTTTTCTGTAAGAGCTCGGAAAATTAACGATCTGTCCTAAATGAAAACCAACACGATGTTTACAATGGAACTGGTTTACGATAACAGCTGTTCGTCTTCATTTGGAGGTTATGTTTAGATCATTTCAAACGCAGCTTCCTATGTATTTATAAAGAAATTCAAGGGATGTAGTCTACCTCGGGGTAGGAATGGCATCGTTTCACTTGGATTCTGGCCTAGAGGCGCCCATGTGCTCTCATCACCTGAGTGCACATTAGGCGGAAGCAGTGGCCAACTACCCACATCCCTTGACCACAGACAAAGCATTGACGACGGGGGTGAAAAAAAGAGACGCCTAAGCATAAATGCATTTAATTCAAATTTTAGGTTATAGTGAAAAATAATCCAATAAAAATGAAAACTATAAATAGAAAATTACCATAACTAATACTCACTCTACATATAATATGGTTCCGTTAAAAGTACACTTGTGTAACACAGCGCTGAGCTAAAATTGTCTGTTAATAAGTCGAATATTTCTGAATTTAAAAAGATCACTCTTGCCGGAATAATATTTACAAATGCTATATAATCCTGTGTATACTAACTTTTCCAATTCTGTTCTAAATCGTTTAGACCAGTATTAATTATATGTTTTGTTTTTTAATATACACGTTTTACAGCTGTATATGTGTAAGGTAAGTATATTGTTTACAAACAGGTAATTACAATTATTAATTTTTTTATCGGAATTTATTAATATTGATTTATTTTTAAAAATAAGCAGAAAGAATAGATTTCTTAATAGATTGACTGTAAATGTAGAACAACAAAATAAACCGCACTGAATATAATTCAAACCACACACTATAAAGACGTTTTGAATAAAAACCTGTAATAAATAGTCAGGTAAATTTACTAATTTCATTAACGTAAGCCGACATAAAATTTGCAGACCCAGCACAGCCGTAGACTGGGTAACAATCTGGGGCAGTTGCGTAAATACAAAGCCGTTCGTATTAGAACTGAGTCACAGAAATGTCGCAATGCTCAAAGTAGATCGCAAGGCAAACGGACAGACGGATGTTTAAGGGCAAGTGCTAACGTTCCGGCCGTAACCTGCAATATGCGTTTCTAAAAGAACGATTATAGATTGACAAAAGAACCAGTTTGTTGGGTCCGTGTGGGCCTTGTGAGGCGTCGGAAATGGGAATCTGACAAGACGCTAAATTATATTGAAATTCGATTTAAGGCGTTGTGTAACGCTTTAATACTCGCACGCGTGTTACAGGAGAGGCTAATGAACTCCCGGAGCAGAGGACAAAACTACATTGTTGTTAGCACGGCCTCCTCTAACAGAACGGTGTTAAGTGACACTAAGTTTTGAAGCAATTATAGGAAGTAAGAAACGGCCTTTAAGTGACAAAATAAACACTAAAACTAAATCAGTTTTCTTAGCAAAACACTAAAATAGTGCATAGAGGCAGAGGAATGTGATGGTGCGAAGGAGTGTTCCTGTGCGGGGCTCGCTAACGGAAGCTCTTACAAGGAACCCGGGTGAGAGGTTTTTGTTGTGTTTGAAACAACGCATTAATGAGGACCAACAGGTCGCACTACCACCAAGATTTATTATCTCCTGCTTAATACTCAAACGACAACAAGTATACACAGAATTCATTTCTGGAATCCTGTTATATCTACAACTTCGCCGATTCAAATGTAGTCTTTAAACTACTTGTAGAGGGATTTACTAAATACAATGCGCTTCCGGTGCATGGGTTTTGCTAATTGGAGCATGCGCATTTATAGGCAGGATA
The DNA here is from genome assembly GCA_036971475.1 of Prosapia bicincta. Taxonomy (NCBI): domain Eukaryota; kingdom Metazoa; phylum Arthropoda; class Insecta; order Hemiptera; family Cercopidae; genus Prosapia; species Prosapia bicincta. The sequence goes on along the minus strand of JBAIZL010000007.1, from coordinate 58,969,021 downwards.
ATTATAACGGTAGGAGTTAAGCTAGCGCAGGTTGTTCTTGCGTGACCTTTTCAAGTACATTTTAAAATTAACATTAAATTAGAAGGTAAGTTGTGTTAAAAAAAAGTACATAATATTGAGAAGGAAAGAGACAGAAAATAACCAGTTACAGTCAAGTTGCTGTAATGTAGCTACATGTGTTGTTATATTTTTTACAGGTGCAACAAGTAAACTAGAAATCACAGTGAGTGTAAAATATCTCATTTTTTTGTGACTAAACCTACTACAATACCCGTTAAGAATTCTGTTTTTAAATAATTTCCTATTCATAAGAAAAATAACTGTATTTTGAGTTAAATACTCTTTAATAAAACAAGTGTGATCTCTTGTGCGTGAGTGCTTTCTCTTTAAAGGTGACTTTTTTCTGCTTGTTTATTTAATTAGCTTCTTAATATCAAGAATCTTTATTTACAGCTTACGTTGAGTGCCCTCACGCCCTTTTGTAAGATTCATCATTAATAATTTTTATTTTCATCATTAATCAGAACTCTGATTTTCGTCTTTATCGGTAACCTTTATTACAGTGTATGCTTCGTGTTTATCGGTAACCTTTATTACAGTGTATGCTTCGTGTTTGTCGGTAACCTTTATTACAGTGTATGCTTCGTGTTTATCGGTAACCTTTATTACAGTGTATGCTTCGTGTTTATCGGTAACCTTTATTACAGTGTATGCTTCGTGTTTATCGGTAACCTTTATTACAGTGTATGCTTCGTGTTTATCGGTAACCTTTATTACAGTGTATGCTTCGTGTTTATCGGTAACCTTTATTACAGTGTATGCTTCGTGTTTATCGGTAACCTTTATTACAGTGTATGCTTGGTGTTTATCGGTAACCTTTATTACAGTGTATGCTTCGTGTTTATCGGTAACCTTTATTACAGTGTATGCTTCGTGTTTATCGGTAACCTTTATTACAGTGTATGCTTCGTGTTTATCGGTAACCTTTATTACAGTGTATGCTTGGTGTTTATCGGTAACCTTTATTACAGTGTATGCTTCGTGTTTATCGGTAACCTTTATTACAGTGTATGCTTCGTGTTTATCGGTAACCTTTATTACAGTGTATGCTTCGTGTTTATCGGTAACCTTTATTACAGTGTATGCTTCGTGTTTATCGGTAACCTTTATTACAGTGTATGCTTCGTCTTTATCGGTAACCTTTATTACAGTGTAGGCTTTGTCTTTATCGGTAACCTTTATTACGGTGTATGCTTCGTCTTTATCGGTAACCTTTATTACAGTGTATGCTTCGTCTTTATCGGTAACCTTTATTACAGTGTATGCTTCGTCTTTATCGGTAACCTTTATTACAGTGTATGCTTCGTGTTTATCGGTAACCTTTATTACAGTGTATACTTCGTCTTTATCGGTAACCTTTATTACAGTGTATGCTTCGTGTTTATCGGTAACCTTTATTACAGTGTATGCTTCGTGTTTATCGGTAACCTTTATTACAGTGTATGCTTCGTGTTTATCGGTAACCTTTATTACAGTGTATGCTTCGTGTTTATCGTTAACCTTTATTACAGTGTAGGCTTCGTGTTTATCGGTAACCTTTATTACAGTGTATGCTTCGTGTTTATCGGTAACCTTTATTACAGTGTATGCTTCGTGTTTATCGGTAACCTTTATTACAGTGTATGCTTCGTGTTTATCGGTAACCTTTATTACAGTGTATGCTTCGTGTTTATCGGTAACCTTTATTACAGTGTATGCTTCGTGTTTATCGGTAACCTTTATTACAGTGTATGCTTCGTGTTTATCGGTAACCTTTATTACAGTGTATGCTTCGTGTTTATCGGTAACCTTTATTACAGTGTATGCTTCGTGTTTGTCGGTAACCTTTATTACAGTGTATGCTTCGTGTTTATCGGTAACCTTTATTACAGTGTATGCTTCGTGTTTATCGGTAACCTTTATTACAGTGTATACTTCGTGTTTATCGGTAACCTTTATTACAGTGTATGCTTCGTGTTTATCGGTAACCTTTATTACAGTGTAGGCTTCGTCTTTATCGGTAACCTTTATTACGGTGTATGCTTCGTCTTTATCGGTAACCTTTATTACAGTGTATGCTTCGTCTTTATCGGTAACCTTTATTACAGTGTATGCTTCGTGTTTATCGGTAACCTTTATTACAGTGTATGCTTCGTCTTTATCGGTAACCTTTATTACAGTGTATGCTTCGTGTTTATCGGTAACCTTTATTACGGTGTATGCTTCGTCTTTATCGGTAACCTTTATTACAGTGTATGCTTCGTCTTTATCGGTAACCTTTATTACAGTGTATGCTTCGTGTTTATCGGTAACCTTTATTACAGTGTATGCTTCGTGTTTATCGGTAACCTTTATTACAGTGTATGCTTCGTGTTTATCGGTAACCTTTATTACAGTGTAGGCTTCGTCTTTATCGGTAACCTTTATTACGGTGTATGCTTCGTCTTTATCGGTAACCTTTATTACAGTGTATGCTTCGTGTTTATCGGTAACCTTTATTACAGTGTATGCTTCGTGTTTATCGGTAACCTTTATTACAGTGTAGGCTTCGTCTTTATCGGTAACCTTTATTACGGTGTATGCTTCGTCTTTATCGGTAACCTTTATTACAGTGTATGCATTTCCTTGTAGACAGAATGCTGTTCTGATGATATGAGAACAATAAAGCCACAAAAACGCGGTGAACATTAATATGAGATAATATTCTTGTCGGCAACTAATTTTTTTAAACTGAAATCAATCTATTATGAAAACGAATTCGTACTTTAAAACGATTTTAGATCCTAAAGCAAAAGCAACTTTTCAACAATATTTAAATTGGTATTTTTTGAAATGTCAAATGTTCCATTATGTAGGTCAAGTAAATTTTTGTATTATTTTTAAAAATAAGGATGTAGAGCAGGTTTACTAGAAAGCTGAAGTAAATTACAGGTCAGGAAAAAATTAGCTCTCTAATCACTATTAGGTAAAGGAATGAAAAACCATTGGTACCAGAGACCAAGCAGATATGATACAACCTGAAACTATTCAGTCTAAGACTTGGTGAATACGGTATAGATCCAGCTAGTGCCTGATACACGCGTACTCCCAATATGTTTAAAGATAGTTATGAATTTGTGAAAACAGTCATTATAAATATCAGGTTATCGATACAAATGTAGCCACACTGGAACACAAATATTGAAGTAGAAAGATGAATCCCTAATGGGGCCGTAGTCTAGTTACGCTTATACTTGCATCGTTGTGATTACTGGCCAATGCCGATCAAGGTTGTGTGAGATATTTTACCGCTCAATCAATTTTCCTGTGTAATTATTCATTGTTAATAAAATAGTAATCATTTAAACAATCTCGAGCCAGGTTGGTCACTTTTGCCACTAGTCGGTAGGAGAGTGGGACCTCCACTCGGGATTATTCGTATAATTTCGGCATGACTCATGCTGCCGCCATTTCCCTCTGGAGGTAATAATTATCCGCATTCCTCGAATCCGCAACATGAGATAAATACCTATATACTTGCCGTCATTATATCCTGTAAATTTAAATCACAGTAGTTAGGAGAAATTATCTACTTAAAACAAACAACAAATGAGAGTTTCTTGTTATTACTACTTGGACTTTATTTTAAATTGGAAACATGTTTTCACTCATTAACATTCCTATTATGTTTTTTATCAGACAATTTGAAGGATACAACTTGCCCCATAGAACCATTGAAGGTTACAAATTGCCCCATAGAACCATTTAATGTTACAAAT
>JBAIZL010000007.1:58892724-58960224 GCA_036971475.1 Prosapia bicincta | reverse complement strand
TTAATTTCAATATAAAACATCTACGAAATTATTTTCTAGGATTAGTAACCTGAATAATTTTCTGGAATAAATTGAACAGGTCTCATAAGCACCTTGGTGACGTGTAACTAAAATTGTCTAGAAGTACGTTTCTGGTTTAGATCCACCCTAAATATTCAGGATACCAGTTACAGGCTAAAATCCCATTGCAATCTGTCCTGTTACACACCTAACCTACATATTTTTAGCTCATCGGATGTGGGTAATAAATCCAGTTTTAGCCTACCCTGCTATAGATACGCCCTAAGTATTTATAAAGCACCGGTTACAGTTTATAAGCCCATATCCATCCAACCCTGTTTTTGATCCACCCTAAATATTTATAGAGTAAACATTATATGTTTATAAATCAACCAATTTTTAATAGCGCACTGGTTACAGGTTATAAAACCCGATTTCAAACGACCCTTTTATTGAAATAGCCTAAATATTTATAGGCTAAAAGCTATACGATTGTAAATCAACCAAATTTTCATAGCGCACCTGTTACAGGTTTTAAGCCCAATTTCAACCAAGCATGTAATTGATCCACCTTAAATATTTGTAGGTTAAAATTATACGTTTATAAATCAACCAAATTTTCATAGCGCACCTGTTACAGGTTATAAGCCCAATTTCAACCTACCCTGTTATAAATCTACAGGGAAATAGTTTATAAAACAATTTTTAATAATTTAAGAGATCAATTACCACTTAATTGAAAGAGAAATAAAATGAGTGGTAGAAGAATGCGATTATTTAATTCTAGTTATTAATAGCAATTTAACCGGTGATTATTTCTGAGCTTTGTAAAATGACGCTTTTTCTACTTCTGAAATGTACAACAGATGTGCATCAGGAACGTCCAAGAAAGTCGCTTCTAATGGTGCAGGTGTCTGAAATGGAAATCGCTCATAACACAACTTGCAATCTGACGACAATACAATGCGGGAATGCTCTCTGGTAGGCACAAATTGCATTATTACTTTCTATACACTATAAATGGAGTTTGGAAAACACTTGGAATAACATAAGTAGTTTTATAAACAGTTCTTCAAGACAGAAGAGCAAGAGAGAGTTAATGATGGCTTAACGCTTGAAGACTATACTTGAATGTATTTTTTGAAGTAGGCTAAAATGGGTGAATATAAAAAACGTATTTTTTAAACAGTTTCTTCTCTATATAGGACGAAAAGTAGAAACATACTTTTAATTAAAAAGTTGGCTTCGTAAATGAAACGATGGTTTCGAAACGTGTCGGCAAGTAAGTTTCAAGTATTGCAATAGTTACTTATAGTTTAATCAGTGAATTTACGATGATTACAATAAGCAAAGTAAATCTCGGGGTATAATCAAGATCCTCCATTATTTAAAATAATTCTATGTAGAATCAGTCACAAACTTTAGTCACATAAGTTTGTAGTGTACCATTATTCTAAAATTGTACACACATAAACTCTAAAACTCGAAATCTTTCAGCAAAATGAGTAATCTTATCCAACATGTTTCGGGAACCATGTTGCTATCATCAATGAATAATATATTTCAGTTTTACTGTAAGTGTATATTAGTCTCTTATGATGAAATCATGGTTTTTAATAATATACAGGTGTAATACTAAATGTATTTAGAAATTTGTAATGCCGTGATTTTTTACAGGGCTTTCATTAAATACTACACTAAATTCAATACTAAATATAACTCATAATTTTTCGAATGATTTTTAAGAATACAAAACCTCCAGTACTTGATGTAAAAACAGAAGATTTTAACGTTGGTATACTATACGATTCATAACAAAATTCACTTGATTTATTCTAAATTAAAATAGTTTAAAAAATCATACAAAGTATTATTTCTTCCTCGTACAAATTATTTTCTTCAAACATTATTAAAGCACGTTCGATCAACTCATTAAACACAAAAGTATTTTGATCAAATTTTATGAGAAAAATATTTTGTTGACCATTCGAGATTATACTAAACTTTTCAAAACTCCGTCATCTTCTTGGTATATGTGTAAGTGGTCAAATTCCATTCAGCGTTTGTCCCAAGGATAGTTTCTCGCTTAGCATAACATGGAAATTAGCGAGGAAAGGCAACGAAGCGACGACTTAATCAATGTGGGAACTAGTGAGTGCATTACCCGTCTTTTGGTTTTGAGGGGAAAACTATGCCGCACATGCCGACAGTAGCTTTGACCTCTGAAACTGGTTATGTTAAGCAAGTTCACGCTAACATAAGCAATATGTCAAATATAATTAGCATAACCCTTGTAATGTGGCTGGCACGTGGTTACACACCTCGCAATCAACAGTGAATTTGAAATCGTACACTTCAACAACTTGCGTTGTAGGAATAAGTACTTCATGACAGGTTACTCTATCAAGCATTAGAAAACTGACACATACTGGGTTTTTTGAAGGAATTCAAACCGGTAAAGCATACACTCTAACAACATTTAATATTTCTTCAAACTATACTTAATACTATATAAAGTATAGCCTTTTATTACTTAACAAATAATCAATTAAATATATCAGTCGTTGACCTCAAGAAATACGGTGAACTTGTAAACCTCATAACTACAAGAGCTTGTTTTTTTAAATGCTAATGTACATTTCGATTGCAAAGCAATCATCTCCACAGAAACTTATTACAAGAATAATACTTGTAAATGTACATCAGGATTTAAATGAAAACTCTTTGTGATTAAGAAGTTTTATTTATTTATACCTTTTAAAAAGTTAAGTATTTGTTGTTTTTAAGGATTTATATTTATTTGGTAACAATACGATTTATTAAAACCTCCTAAATATAGCCTATATTTTTCCAAACGTGTTTCGTTGTCTTTAAATCATTACTATAAGTGAGGATGCTACAAAAAACCTTTACTGCTGAGGCATTTATTGTAAAGATTTTGTAGCGTTGTATGTGTATATATATGTGTGTGTGTGTATGTATGTATGCATGTATATAAATATATATATATATATATATATATATATATATATATATATGTGTGTGTGTGTGTGTGTGTGTGTGTGTGTGTGTGTATACGAGTATATATGTATATCTCACTGTTTTCTTGCATTCACTTATCACTTACACTTAAACGTACTTGTACAAGAATCTTACTTCATATATATATATATATATATATATATATATATATATATATATATATATATGTGTGTGTGTGTGTGTGTGTATGTGTGTGTGTGTGTGTGTGTGTGTGTGTGTGTGTGTGTGTGTGTGTGTGTGTGTGTGTGTGTGTGTGTGTGTGTGTGTGTGTGTGTGTGTGTGTGTGTGTGTGTGTGTGTGCCAGAAGAACTATTGGAATTTCAAATAATTGGCAATTGTACTCACAAGGTAAGCTCAATTGTAGTTAGCAAGGATTTATATAATCACAGGAGTTAGATGAGACACACGCACGTGAGCAGGTGTGTAAGCTTATAACTTATGTAAATACCAAAGTAAACACTGCATCCCGTTAAACAGGAAGTGAGAAATAGTTTTACAACTAGCAGACGTATCTCTCTTAAAGAATGCCTCATATTGACAAGATATGTTTAAACTGGGAGATATTTTTATAGGGTTATGACCGAAAGTTGGTCGCTATTATACATCCACGCGCGACCTCTCGCTCTTATCTCGCTTTATGATATGCAAGTTCAGTCCAAAATACAAACGAGTTATGGTGGCTTTCAAGGAATTGTAGATTAAATGTCTTTACAATATTCACTATGTGCCTTGTGTTGTAAAAATAAAAATAAAAAGAAAGATAGAATAGATGAATGCATTTTGTTATTGCTTATTCTTAATGGATAAGTAGGTTCTTTTATTTTGGTTATAAGGGAGGGACATGTTAAAATTATTGGTTATTTTGTCATTATATATTTACAAAATAAACAGTGTTTTTAAATTATAGTTGACCTAACACTATTCAACTTCGATTATTTTATTTCCACAAAAATATATTACTTATACATTGTAAAGAAGAAACAGGCGACTTGATGCAAATCATAGATGCAGAATAAAATCTTTAAAATATGAGCGTTGCAACACACAGAACATAATAAAGTAAGTGTTTTATTTTACTGCATTACTATAGATGTGTAACCTTTATCCGGTTACACTAAATTTTGTAATAAACAAGTTATGTAAACATTTTTAAAGTAAATTCCTACTGAGGTTACGAAAGAAAAATTTATCATTGTTTGCTTATTTTCAGGTTTTTTTTTTCATTAGTTTAGTTCATTTTTAACCTTAAAGCACTATTAATGATATTTTGTGGTAACCATGACAACAGTTTAAAGTTATGCAATGGAGGTTTCGACGACAACCAGATGGGAGGAAAAAATTCATAATCGTCTTTAAGAAATTAATTTCTTAGTATTGGAAAGTTGGCGCAGTGCCAAAGAGCGATATACTTTGAAAATAAAGATTCATAGTTCGAATCCCGATAGTCTCTCAAACTTTTATATTTTAATTATTGAATAATTATTTTAAAAAATCTTTATTAAAATTAATTGTCATCCAATATAGGATAATGGAAATGTATTTGAACTTGTTTGGATGATTAAAAACGTATTTTATTAACGACTGAATATTTGTACAAGATATGTATCAGGAGAGAGTGAGTTAATAGGACACAAGTAACGGCAACATTGATATCGAGAAATCGTTATATTCGATACGCCTATAATGACATATGTTTACACACAATAGCTAAATAACTTCATCTAATAAAATGTCCTTAATGCTATTCGACATATTGGCATTTTATACTCGATCTATACCCGATCATCTAGGTCCGGGAAATGAGTTCAAATGATCGATTTTTACAAATAATATCTTTTAAGATCAGAAGGTTTAAGTTTTAATTTTTTACAACCCAATCTATCCTAAGCAGGTATATTGTAACAGTGCTGGTATTCGTAAAGAACTACCTAGGATAAAGGATTTGGTTCGTAGCGTGGTCAGATCCCAACAAATTTATGTCAGTTTTACCCGGTATTTATGTTTTGCAGCATTTCAAATCCCCTATTTTATACTTAGAATATATTTTCGAGTAAAATACATGAAAAGATCGAAGTTGAATAATATTTAATCCTTTTTCAAAAATAAATACAAATTCCAGAATAAGAAATAACAAAGTCTCCATATACGGAAACACAATAGAGCAGCTCTTCTGGCCACCTGTACGAGGCTCCAATCGTTTGTTTAATCCTTTGCCAACATTCGATCTCGTAAAAGTCGTTTTATAATTGTAAAATAATTGAAAGATTGTTGCACAGAAACACACGTTAGGGGATCGCATCGCCCTCTAAGATCAGGTCGCCGGTCCCATCTCCAGCACGACATCCAGGTCAACAAATTTATGTAGTGACCCACTGACTTGACAGGAACTAGTACATGTTAAAAAGACTTTATCAGATTTACAAAGACTCGCGAGGGTTTGGAAAACGGTACTCAGAAGTGGAGATAAAAAAGCCGACATCGGTTTTCAATAACAAGTGTTCAATGTTAGATGAATTTAACTCCTATCTACATTGAAAAAAATATTTATTTTTTAAAAAAATCGCTAAACCTACTAAACGCATTCAGCGAACAAAATTGAATAAATTTTAAAAAAGGAGAAATTGATTTCTTGGTTATTGCAAAGTATAGCTTCAATTCAGAATTCACAAGCGCCCTGTAATTTCCCTGTCCCTTGCCAAGTAGAACCAGTTATAATCCGAAAGTCGTATTTCTGTACGCTTGAGCGAATATCAGTTCTAAGCTTCATAGTGATTGATTTCTTGTTGAGTCGACTGTAAAAGTTTGGAAGAGTCACTACAGACTTTAGTTCCAACTTTTACAATTTTCTTTGGCAACTAAACAAATGGACGGCAAGATATTTTCTCTGAAAGTACTATATTTAAATTTTCAACACACGCTCAGTTTATCTTTCGATATTTATAGAAAATAGCCGCTCTTCAATAACAACAGTGCATTAGAATCGCATTCCACAGCATATATAGAGTTGTACCCAAACCTTAATAATCCATAACCTCTTTTGTAAAGTATATTTACCATCCCTACAGAAAATCGGGCATTATTTTGTTGATAGTAAAGTTTCAAGTTATGTTTAACCATTTGCTTATTTCTTACTACTTTATTGTTGTTTTTGTGTCCATGGAGTTTTAGACCATATCGAAAGTCCGGACGAAAGCGGCCGCCAGCTCCAGCGCCTTTTGACTGAAGAGAACAACTCTTAGATGGTATTCTAGTGCCACCTCTCCCAATTGAACTCTCTATGACGAAGGGTTGCCAGAGCTTTAAAAATGTTGGACTTCTGCTGTGTTGGTCCGCGTTTTCGTCTTACGGACTTCTTCAGCCTCGTATTTTTGCCGCTAGGAATGTTGCAGTTGTGCTTCCTCGGTACCATTTTATTGAAATTTACAAGTGATGTGATCGAAGAATATGTGTGATCTGTGCCGTGTTTGTTCATTTAAGATATAATTTTTATGTGTGTTGCTATGTCTATATATTTCATATTATTCTAGTGTGTTTAATTTATGGCCTTTGTTGCATGTGTGGAGGATGCTCATGTTATTTTTCATACTTTTGCATGTGTGTTTAGTGTCCATGAGGTGATTTGCGAAGGTGGATTCAATAGTAATGTGCAGTGCGCTTTTGTGTTCTTTATATCTTTCGGCGAGAGATCTGCCTGTTTGTCCAATATAAAACTTATTGCAGTTGTTGCATTTTAGTTTGTATACTCCTGGGTTATTGTATGTGTTGGTATTGTTATTAATGCTGTGTATGTTAGCCGTTTGGCTTTTATTAGTTGTTCTGTAAGCTACAAAGGCCATAAATTAAACACACTAGAACAGTATGAAATATATAGTCATAGCAACACACATAAAAATCACATCTTAAATGAACAAACACGGACACAGATCACACATACTCTTCTATCACATCACTTCTAACTTTCAAAATAATGGCACTGAGGAAGCGCAACTGCAGCATTCCTAGGGGCAAAAATACGAGGCTGAGGAAGTCGTAAGACGAAAACGTTTCCTCCCAAGTGTAAGTTAACAATTTAACAACTTTTACTAAAAGTCTGGTCGCAAGTAATAGCAAAAGTGTAATATTGATTCTAACTTTAAAATTTCGAGTAATATTTGTGGTGAATATAGATTTATAGTTTATTAGATTTGTGAAATAAACATTACAACTCATTTCCTTCAAAGAACAATACAAAGAACTGCTACCACAATACTTTTCTAAAAACGTACACTTCTGTTGTAAAGTAACCATTATCAGGGACAACAAAAATAATTTTATTTTTGTTGTTTCTAGGAATGATTGATCTTCACCAGATATTTACATAACGCTAATAATAAAATGTGATTGGCGGGCGCTTTTGTGATCTTTGTTACTAATCCGACACAGTTTACCAAAATAATTATTATTTGCATCAATTTACAAAACACAACGTTGAGAGAAACTAGATTTATTCAAGAAGAAACCTTCAACTTTCAAGTATTCTCATTAAAGATACTTTAATGTGAAACAAAGTATAGGAGGTTTAAATGGGCTCAGTAGATTTGCGTTTATGTAAAGCAAGGCCTTTAACACGCAAGCCGCCAGGTGCCCGCATTGCAGAAGAAACCCCAATTTGCATACAGCCGGGCGACGGTTGTGGCAAGGTGAATGTCATTGTTACAGAAGCAGGTCAACGATTGCCAAGTGACGTTTAGCAGAGGAAGATGGGAGCACGGGAAACAGAGAACGGAGTAAAGCAACCGTTATGGTTATTAATGAAGCCGGGTTCAGCGGATTCCAATGCTAATTAGCCGCAGTGGGTCGGAAGTAGATAAGTTGTGAGAAAAAAAAATCTGTAATAGTAATTAGTGACTGCAGCGCAGGTCGAGCGAAGGACTGGGGAGTGTTGCGTTGAAAACAATTAGTGACTGCAGCGCAGGTCGAGCGAAGGACTGGGGAGTGTTGCGTTGAAAACAATTAGTGACTGCAGCGCAGGTCGAGCGAAGGACTGGGGAGTGTTGCGTTGAAAACAATTCGTGACTGCAGCGCAGGTCGAGCGAAGGACTGGGGAGTGTTGCGTTGAAAACAATTCGTGACTGCAGCGCAGGTCGAGCGAAGGACTGGGGAGTGTTGCGTTGAAAACAATTAGTGACTGCAGCGCAGGTCGAGCGAAGGACTGGGGAGTGTTGCGTTGAAAACAATTCGTGACTGCAGCGCAGGTCGAGCGAAGGACTGGGGAGTGTTGCGTTGAAAACAATTCGTGACTGCAGCGCAGGTCGAGCGAAGGACTGGGGAGTGTTGCGTTGAAAACAATTAGTGACTGCAGCGCAGGTCGAGCGAAGGACTGGGGAGTGTTGCGTTGAAAACAATTCGTGACTGCAGCGCAGGTCGAGCGAAGGACTGGGGAGTGTTGCGTTGAAAACAATTCGTGACTGCAGCGCAGGTCGAGCGAAGGACTGGGGAGTGTTGCGTTGAAAACAATTCGTGACTGCAGCGCAGGTCGAGCGAAGGACTGGGGAGTGTTGCGTTGAAAACAATTCGTGACTGCAGCGCAGGTCGAGCGAAGGACTGGGGAGTGTTGCGTTGAAAACAATTCGTGACTGCAGCGCAGGTCGAGCGAAGGACTGGGGAGTGTTGCGTTGAAAACAATTCGTGACTGACACACGACTAGTTAGTTGTATATAACTGATGTACGATAAGTTCTTGGAAAGAATTTATAACTCACTAAAATACTGTACATATCGCTTACTTAGTAGGAGTGACATTGGACGTTGACTATTTGGTTAAGGGGTATTTAGCAATAACAAAATGCGACTGCCCCTGGACGCCAGGTCAGTGTCTCTCGCACGCACGCACACCCTCCCTTACGAGCGCAAAAAATTAGGACATACCCGAGACCGGCCGTATTTCCGCACCATTGGTCATTTAGTGGTATCTTCTAAGCAAACTCTAACGTTTTAAGTTGTGATTTCAACTAAAAATACTTAATAAATATTTAAACTACTTAAAATTACAAGAACAAACAACCCATGATTTACTTTACTAGTTAATAATCACTTCAACTATTAAATATTAAGTAGGCTACATTGTTTTCCTTTGGCGTTTTTACAGTGTTTTTATTTCATGTTATCCCCTCATGAACAGTGACAATAAATTGTACATTGTTTAGTATCAATATTCTGGTAATGATGTGCAGAATTAATACATGCTAAACCTTCTGAGGGGTGTTATCAAATTTAAAAAATTAGAGTTTGATCAAGGAAGCACCACTAGGTGAGTAATAAACAGAGCGCCGGAAGGAGTACTGTCCTAATCCACTGTGAGTGAGACTACCTGGCGTACAGGGGCACTGGCATTTTGCTATTACTATAGTAAGTAGTAAGTCAAGGGGCCGTACTTACCACTTACTAGAGCTGCAAGTAACGTTATTAAATAGAGTTTGGATTTCTATGTGTGATAGCAAGAAACACAAGTCTCCTGCATTCAATTCAAACATTTAATGAGCAAAATAACCGCAAGCTACGATACATTTGGTGCGTATTTAGTACTACTTAAGATTTGTCAAAAAAAAAGGCTTGCGAAGAGGCACAACATGGTTGCAGAATTATAGTTAAATAAATCAAATTTTCTTTTGAAGCAAAGGTGCATTATAATTCTGTTTCATATTTGATTGTATTATAAAATTGTTATTGATAGGTAAGGTCTACAAGTTTTCTCCAATATTTTAAGCTATAATTTTGAATATTATACAATATAAACACAATGAACATAAAACTGAAATATTCAAAGGGCACCACCGAAGTATCGACATTGTGGTTGTAAGAAGGGCTTTATTAAATTTAGTTGGAATAAGCTTAATGAAAGGAAAGTAATCGATATTAGTTACGCTGCAGATTGAATAGCATGACTGACAATATTGCCGAGGGAATGTTCTTAAGTAAAGTGAATATTATAAAATATCAAGTGAAAAATATGGTCTTTAAATATCTGTTAAGAAGACTAAAGTAATGCTGGTGTAAGAAACAGGTATAACAAATAGATGAGTGCACATCTTAATGACCATAAATTAAAACAAGTAGAGTGGAAATATGTTGGGAAGTGAGGTTATGTTAACAATGAGGATAAGATTGGTCGGGATATAAAATCTAGATTTACCCAAGATAAAAGTATAACTGGGAGTAAATGTGGTGATTTTTTTTTACAAATAAATAAAACCTTTTAAACCACAAAAATCTTTTATTTATGTCCAGATGTTAACTATATTTTGATAACAAAGCGATTGCTTCCAGAGGTTTCTGAAGATCTTCAGAGACTGACTGAGTTAGTCTTGTAATAATTTCGTCTGAAGATGAATGTTTTGCAATCGAAATGTACATCAGGACAAATAAAACGTTTTTTTTGTGATAGAGGAGGTTTTATTTACTTATAATAGAAAAAAACAGAAGCGCGTTTACAAAGAGGAAGCAGTTTTTCATCACTCCTATTTTAAAATGGGGCTCAAAACTGCAGACATTAGGATGCTGCGTATTGTCTGAGCTGTTGTGTGAATTGAAGGCTAGATGTTGTAGGTGGCTGCTATGAAGAGATTGAGATGTTCAGGTTCGGTATAGAGGCGTATACTGATGATACCCTGGGTATACAGTTTGCATGTCTTAGGTGTTCTAATGCTACTTGTCTAACAGGTAGGGCTACAATATCCCACCAGCTAATAATTTAAAATTAATATTAGTATTCAAGATCTTAGAAAATAGAGAAGAGGAGAAGATCTTAGAAATTGGCACAAGAAACATTTGTTGTGTTTTTTCCAGATAAAGTATTTCCAGATTTGAATAACGTTATGATAACCAATCTACTAAAGCAGATGTTGATAAAGGAATAAATGTAAAATGCTAGACTGTATTTACGTTTAATAAGTAATGTTTTTGTTTAATGTCTTTCTTTAATAAATATTTTGTTACCGTATTACACATAATATTATAAAAATGTGTTTTCAACAGCGTAATAGCGTAATCTTTTTTTCCTATCCACTTGTAGTTTTTTAGTCTACCAGACAATATGTCTATAATTGCCTAGATGGTTAGGAAAATTAAAATAGGGACTTGAAACACTTTTAGAAGAAATAAGGGCAATCAAGACATCACAATATGAAATGTGAAACTGCCCCAATAAATTTGTAACAAGTAAACAAACTTTTTTAAATATTCCTTATAAATTGAACTAGTATTTGTATAAATAAAATATTCTAGCTGTTTGTTAACACTCTGATAAGAATAACTTATCTGTGATGACACTTACAAATGTTGTTCTTATCTATTATTTTACTTTTGTTTATTTAACCTTTTAATAGATTTTTTGGTGCCTTCTCCTTTAATCAACAATTTCCTTTTGATACGTGGCTTCAGTGATTAAAACCCTTATTGTTTGAAGATGTTTCTTAGATTTAAAATCGATAAGATCTTGAAGTTTTTCTCTCAATTTTCCTACAGTGGGAAAACTTTATTACTCTTGACTACAAAATCAGTGCACTGTTCGAATAACTGCTTTATCGAAACCCTCCAATGCTCTCACTAATACCATGCAATATTGCTTTTACAAGCGTCTTATCTGAATTTGCAAACATTTGTTCATCTAACATGACTTTGCCATTTTTGTAACACTGTTCAGTGACACACCAGTCGTTCGACCGCACCATTAGGGATTGTTTGATTGGAACCAAGAAATGGTCAAAGAGAATTTACACGTTGAATGGACTGTACAAGTGGACGAAGGGGAAGTATAGGGGAGGGGGGTAACTCGGATTAAAACTCCCTAAACGCCAAGCTATGTTGGACGCACTATACCTGTAACAACCCTAAAATATATTTGTATGTGAATTTAGACATAGATTAAAAGAAACTGTCATGGAGTAAAAGGAGCCAAACATGGAAGAAACAGGTTATTGCTTTTTTACTTAGAGGTTATTTGGAGGTTGTGTGAAACTGTCATGGAGTAAAAGGAGCCAAACATGGAAGAAACAGGTTATTGCTTTTTTACTTAGAGGTTATTTGGAGGTTGTGTGAAACTGTCATGGAGTAAAAGGAGCCAAACATGGAAGAAACAGGTTATTGCTTCTTTACTTAGAGGTTATTTGGAGGTTGTGTGAAACTGTCATGGAGTAAAAGGGGCCAAACATGGAAACAGGTTATTGCTTTTTACTTAGAGGTTTTTAAGTATATTAATATATATATAAGTAATATTGTAGATTAGAATTTAAATATGTAAAGTTAAAATAATCTAATAAATATCTAATTTCAAACGAAGGTTAAATATTTGTTAATTTTGATGGCAACAAAACTATACGGTAAACGCATTTTTATTGGCTATTTTATTTAATTTAACTATCACCCAAATTTAATTTTTAATATAAAAGATTTTCGTTTCTACCATGTGGTCCAAACGGTATAACATTGAAAGTCCAAATAAATCTCAATACAGTAATGCAGTAATTATGAACTGCCCAATGACACGCGAGTAAGAATTGCATGCTTTCTTACTTACAGCCGGTAGATTGATTGAGCGATACAGGGGAGGTCTCCATTCAGCAATGGTAGATAGCAATCTCTCCGGCCCTGGTCCAGACCACCCACAACGGTTCTTTCTCGGATCGTAAAATTTGAAAAGAAATAATTATACCCCTTTGCTGTTGGTGAAAGAAAATAATTTATGAAAATCTTCTACCCCAAATAACTGTCTGAGAAAATATCTGAGATATTTATCGTTGGATATGTTTTAAAAAATCACGAAGTATTTTGTTTGTATTTTGTATTTACGTGTTTTTTTTTAACAACTCCACTAAGAAACTAAACATGAATTTAAATAATCGTGCACATAGTGTTGTATTTTATGTACTTGAAATTTATTTTAAAAACATTTTATTGTCTCTGCAAGTTTGTTTTTATAAAAGAGAAAAATATTTTTTTATTATTTACTCTGGAATGTAAATACTCTAGTCAAATATGCAAGAATAAAAAATGTAATTTACATTAATTCAAGGAGGTATGAAAATACCATATGAGTGATAAGTCTTTTTAATATCTATGTTTAATTATAGGTTAACTTTTAAAGCAACGAAGTGTTTCATAAAAGTGATTAATTACCTTGAATAGTGTATTATTTTGCAATTGCTATACGAGCTTTAAAAAATTAAAACTTTGTATATTTTAACAAAAAAGTATGTAGAACTGAAATCATTATTTTCAATTACTTTAGTTATAAAAATAACAAAAAACTATAAATAACTTGAAACATGGATACGCTCAGGATTGTCTCAAACTTTTAAAAATTTATTTAAATGTTAAGATTGCAATAATTACTTGAATTTTCAAGAAAGTGCGCCTTAATTTTCACCTATTTGCTGTGTTGACTAAACTATTTATTAACAACGGTTTTAGCTGACTAAGACCTAATCTGTTTCTTGCGTTCAAGCATTTTCATACATAGGCCTACACCACGCAATTTTTACATTATTCTTACGATATGATTCCCACATTTACTTGTTGTTGTGGTAGTGTACCGTTACAAATATCTGAGATATATACAAAGAATCTTATGCTTCAGTGAATCTTTGCTGCAATTTATTTTTTAAAACAACTGCAAAAACGGAATTAACGTAGTAACTTATTAAAATAAAACAAAATTTACGAAGTCAAAAATAATATACTCCATAAAGGCGGTTACTTATTTCCCCTCAAGTTGTTCAAAAAGTCGCTAAAATGTTTCGATTAAATTTAAGTGCATATATGTATATATGCCTTGTATTTTAGGAAAAAATTCAAAATGACACAATTATTAGATAACTGTAAAATTCCTGATTTTAAATAATACTTTTGACATACTTTAGCATTAAAAAAACATTTATGTAGCATTATATATTTATAGGCCTAAATATAAATTGTAATAAAATCCTGGATTAGTTACAGGCAAAGAGGTACATTTCTTACTTAAGAGTAAAACTTTCAAGTATAAGAGTAAAAATAATAACAGTGTGATTAGTTTCAAAACCTTAAATCCTTTTTTGTTTAATAAATAATAAAGGTTGATAGTTTCTCCTATGAAGTTATGAATCTATAAAACCAACGGATTGGCATATATTTACAATTGTGTTTTTATAAGGAAAGCAAAACAGACGCGCCAAAATATAAATGAATCATACATACCAATAAAAGAAGGTAACAAATATGAGTAATCCAAAATATAATCTAAATGAATCCATTTAAGATTTTATCGAAAATTATATACACAAAATTATGCAAGTAACATAGAGTTTGAAAGAGGTTTTTGCAAGATAACTATTTTTGTTTTAATTTCATAAATAAAACAGTATAAATTTTCTTCGAGGTTCAAAATTGTTACAACTTCAAATTGAACTGCCTAGGAGCCATAAAGAACTTAGGAAAATCCTAAATAATTCAAAAATTTAATTACCATACCGTAAATCACAAAAACCCAGGAACACATGAATTCTACTCTAAAAACGAAGCCCATTTGAGAAGAATAGGAAGCCGTGAGCCTCATGGATGTTCTTGACACAGCTACTTAATTCATTTCCTGTGTGACTGTTGACGGGTTCATTGTGTGGTAATATAACTTGGAACTCGACGCGGTGTTGGACCGACTTGTCAACTGTAGTGCACGTTTCGAATAAAGCCTTGAAGCCCCACGACTTTTCTTATCAGTTTTTTGACTCGTGTTTTAGTAACAGGTGTTTTAAAACAAAGACACGCTTGTATTTTTAAATAATATGTTGTTCATTTTTTTGTATTTCCTTAAGGCACTTTTTAATGCGTCCGCAAAACGCTTAAAGGTTGTTCTTGTAAATATAATTATTTGCTCTCTCACAGATACTTTTTACCACTTCACAGCATTAATAATATGACTCATTATTGTTATTTTAAATCGTAAATATACATAATAACTACAAAAACATATCAAGCACAACATTAAAACAGAATTTCACACTCGGAAAGGATAACAAATATTTGTTTGTAACGGAAAACATTATTGAAAAACTGTAATAAAAAACTCTAGCTTTCCAGTTTATCTATCAAGATTAAATGAAAGAGGGAAACGCCTGACAAATTTGTTTCTGTGTACCTTATTAGAGCTCCCCAATCACAACTTTTCATACAGAGTAATGTTTCATAAAGAGAAACTTTATAAATTTTATCGATAGCCAAACAAAACATAGAACATATAGGTGGTAAAACTCGAAGATTGAGCAAGAATGGGGGAAAACAAAAATTGTTCGAAAAACACTACTTATATGAAACATATAAGTCACATAGTAGTCACATAACACATAGTCATAGTTGGGCTACTAGAAGAACAACAAAAATCTATGCTATAGAAATAGTATGTGAAAGTTTACAATAAGTTCAGCTTCTAAGAATTAGAATATGGCAGCTTATATTTTTTGGACAAAACTGAATGGACAAAAAAGGAATTAACTAATAATAAGCCACAACAAAAAACCTCAAATTAAACTGAGGTAATCGTATTACCAAGTTATATGTGATGAATAAATTAATACAGTCTTATAAAAGGTGCAATTAGACTAACGATGTCATATCAGAGGTAGCTGCAAACAGGTTGGTCATATAATACGTCGTACATTAATCATAGAATGGTAAAGCTGTGAGTTCAAGGTGAGTGGAGCTTGCGTACGCGCAAAACAAGGGCAATAACCACAAACAATGGACTAGAGCGAAAGTGATGCAAGCACGTCATTTGAGGGTGAGTAGATTCCGTCCGATCAAAAGAATTGTAGACCGTTTTAAAACAGACCGCAAATACTCTCACAGGTCAAGGTCAAAATATGTAACGATTTTCGTAAACACATTTGTACGCTATTTTAAAATCTAATCGATTAACGGTTTCATATTGAAAATCTGATTTTACTGTTCAATTCTGTCCATAATATTTCAACTTGTCAAAAATATTTCTAAATTAGTTTGGGGTATACAGTTAACAGGGTCTGTAATTCGTGTAAACTGAAAAATTTTATCAAACTTTAAATAATGTGAGATTTAAAACTAGGATTTTGGTTCTTAGTTCTTGAAGGAATATAAAATAAAAACAATTATTAATGGAAGTAAAAAAAAGTCTAATACAAGTCTTTATTAATTCATTTTTCCTAGTTAAATTATTATTGCATAATTTAACATTCTATTGAAAATCACATACAGTTCATATAATGTATAATATTGTTTAATATTAAATTTGTAGATGACAATATAAATAGATAAAAATTGCCTTAAAAGATATATTATAATTTACTGCTTATATACAACTTAGGAAGTACCATAACCCCCTACAACATAAAAACACGTATTGTTTGAAATCATAGGTTATCACATAATTTAATCAAACAACGATATTATTGAATATATAGAAAGATGCAACTACAAATATTTAAACATAACCACCAACTTACTCTAAGTAAAGACGTAAAGCGTGTTAGCATTACTCGCCATGTTTAACTTTCGAATATCGTCAGCACATAATTACATCTGATTCCATGATACGCTCTATATAGTGACGGGTTTGTCTTCCTTGTAATTTTCGTAGAAATGTCCACTAGTTCAATAGCTTGCACAGAAACGATGTGGCAACGCCGCATTAGCTATTCTCCTACTATTCCGACTTACAAATACCTTTCAAATAATAATTCAACCGCAGTTAAGAATTCTTATTCATAACACACACAACCGTTAGTTATAGAGTACTTGATTCAACAATGGGGTTGAGTTCGAATTTGATATTACGAGAGAATCTCATCCGTCGGTGAGATTCTGATCACGGCCCATCTGCACGTCTGGGGAAGGCTGCGGCCGAAGAGGTCAAAACATTTGGGCTGTGAACCAACCAAACACCATCAAAATATTTAAGGCTGCTAGAATGAGTTAGACGTGAGAGGTAGTTTTCCAAGTCTAACAGTGTACAAAAGCAATTTTGGTCACCTGGATTGTCACGCGTCGGTTAGACAATTAGTGGGAAGATTATCAAAAGCTCTTCGGTACTTGGCCAATCACAAGAACTGAAAAGATGGACGGTTAGGCAATGGAATAACTAAAAACATTTTGCTCAGTGTCAAATTTTCACAAAACAACTGAATCATGAATCTATTTGCTTTTTGTGACAGTAATTTAGTTGTTAGATTCCAAGAAAAGGAAAATGTTCTTAAATTAATTAAAAAGATTTCCAGCTGAAAGACTCAGAGAACCTGAACATCGTGGCTTATTTTTAAAGGAATCAGCAGGTTTGACTATAAGCGTCTAAGAACAATAGAAATGGATTGTGAGTAGAGGTCGGATTAGGTTGGGGTTATAAAACCCCTACTAGAGGATATAATGATGAATAGAGGCATCACGTATGGAGAATCGATTACCTGAAGTACCCTACCAGCGAAATGCACCCAATAGAGTTGACGAACTAACATGTTCTTCCTTATATTATCCTAATAAAAGCAAAAAGCATCGCGAAGTAAACAAGTGTTGAACAACTATTGTTCCTTCTGATTTAATCGAGAGTAAAACATGACGCAAGAAAAAGGAAGGCACCGTAACAAACGTCACGTCTCTCGGTTGCATCAACAAAAGCAAAGAGAGGGGCAAAACTGCAGCAATGCAAATGGAACGGCGTAGCAGAACTGTTTGCATTCACTGGGTGCTATAAATCTGCTATAGTAGTGGTGATCCACTACGACGAACATGTGGCATAACTGCCTCTAAGTAAACCCACGCCGAGGCCGACCCACATCCTGGCACAATGGAACGCATGAATATTATATCACTAAATTACCCGCTAATCTCCTTAATGGGACCACTGCGGTAATGTATAGTTACGTTAGGCCATGTCACAATCTGGGCTAAATAAAATGTCAACAGAGCTACAAAAAACTGTTTAACTGTAGAACCTGTATAAAGAATTAATCGATGTAACCGGTTTTGAATGAATATGCATTTATTATTTTTTTTCTTTCTGCACCACTGTAAGCTCCCACTCGAGTTTTAAAGATTCAGCAACCGCAATTTATGCGTCCGTTGGATGTCAGTGTGATGTGTATCTGTGAGCCATATGTGTACGAGGGGCAATTCATTGCGTTTTTCTAAACAAAAAAATAATAGCGCCAAAAACAAGGCCCGAAAGTTAACAATCTTCACTTGCGATGGTTGCAGAGTATTATATTCCCAGCATTGCTAAAGTACTCACTAATGATCACCAACATGTGCCTCGATCTTTTTCTGAGTGTAATGAGTAGAGACCAATGTATGATCCCGATAAAAAATAGGTATACTCTTACTTCATGTACGCGAATCTGCACCCGTGATGCTATGTATGTCGTCCCTCTATTGTCCTCTTATAGGGACATACCTATATGTCCCTATTCATATTGTACTTCATTCACACCTATATTCATAATCATTTTCTTTTGCATCTATGGCGACAATAATCATATTATCAGACCGCCAGAATAGCCGAGACAACGTATGAGGGTGCAGATTGTTAAGTTTTAGATAGATTGTTACTTTCCCTGTCTCCAGTTCCGATTTTACTGTACTACCCATTTTACAAACATTTACTAGTTATGTTTAGTTAGTGTTCAAGCTGCTACTAGAATGAGTAAACAACAGTTTATATACAAATAACAAACAAGTAGCTATATAATCTATATTATTCTTACGTTATATAAATTTGAAATAAATGTGTAGCAAGGCGATGTTTTTATAATTTTACTACGGGTAGTACACAAGGTGCCGAGTTGTATTGTAATAGATAAAACGTGTCAGAGAATGTACTAGTTGATTGCCTTAAATAAAAGACAAAACTTAATATTGTAAATACGTGAAATGTTTTACCCTCACCTATGGCCTGGTATTTTCATGTTCTTAACTAATTAATAGAGATATCCTAAGACTTAAATAATAGTACTGTGCATTAGAGAAAATATTTTCGGCCATCTCCACCCCAAAATAATATTCCAGGACAAACGATTAGGAAAGAGATAAAATCCACAAAAATTTAAAAGAATAATTACAAAATATCCTTAGATTTAAAGAGTTAATATTTGACTGCTGTTGATGGGATGTGTGAGTGTGTGTGTGTTTATGTGTGTGTGTGTGTGTGTGTGTGTGTGTGTGTGTGTGTGTGTGTGTGTGTGTGTGTGTGTGTGTGTGTGTGTGTGTGTGTGTGTGTGTGTGTGTGTGTGTGTGTGTGTGTGTGTGTTTGTGTGTACAATAGGGTCTCGAAAATCCGAGTACCGATTTTACGAGATTCCGTTAAATTCGAGCCTATTTCTATTTCAGACTATTTTATCTATTTGAAAAAAAAATATTAACTGTAATACAATGTACCGTCGCATCCCGATGAAGATCAACTGTGGTCCAATGATATCTGTGCTATATTTCTACAGTTCTAAAAGAAAGATAAAAGACAATGTACAGAAACGCGTGCTCTCGAAAATATAAGCTTTGAGAGATTAAAACAAGAAGGAAAACTATCATGAAAGCATTTACAATGTATGTAACTTATATGTAAGGCTACAAGATGTAGAAAAGCAGAGACATATTATTCCGAAGGAAAATATATTTCAATTTTTATGCAGAATTTGTAAATTATGTCCAGTCGTATAAAAATATAGCATCATAATTCTATCAGAGAGTTTAGTTTTGTGGTAGTGATTAAATGGACCAAAACATGGAAACAAAATCATTGAACTGTAAATCATATATGTTTTACCGTTTGGAATAAATGTTGAGTCATAATTTTTGCTCGGTTTTCCCATTGGATAATTAAAGCCATGCCGTTCTTTATTAACTACGGCTCAATAAAAACCATCGAGAACAGCTGATTAACCTAGGACCATCTTCAGAAGCCATAACGTTTAACTTCAGCGTAATACTTAAAAGTTAGGATTTTACTAAGCTTAAAAACACTTAGTATGGCCCCAGGTCCCTGCATCTAACAAAAAAACCGAAAAGCTACCAATATTGCAATAATTTCAGGAGAATTTTGAAATGTAGGCCTAATGATAAAGGAATCCTAAGGATCGGAGCTCAAACGAGAATACGTTTTATACAAAATATCAAGAGCACAGTGGTACAATATTGGAAAGAACCCCAATACCACAAAAATAACAAATAAAATAAAGTACTTAAGATTAAACCCTTATGTACATTTCGTTGACCATCTCATCATCATCATCAGTGGGTCTTATTACAAAATTACAATCTAGCAAAAAAGAAGTTACAAACTAGAGTGATACACTATAAACATTTGTGTGTCACTTTAGTTTGTAACTTCTTTTTTGCTAGATTGTAATTTTGTAATAAGACCCACTGATGATGATGATGAGATGGTCAACGAAATGTACATAAGGGTTATATCTTAAGTAACTTGTTTTATTTGTTGTTTTTGATTATTTTTGTGGTATTGGGGTTCCTTTCAATATTTTCATTGTAGAATATTTTTTGTGTTAAATGTGTATATAGAAAACATTTGCGAAATAAACAAAATATACTAAATAATAATAGCAGCAGAAATAAGAACAAATTACACGTAACTAGACATGATCGAATAAGCGATGATATTATTAGTGGCAATAAGGTACCTAGAAGCAAGATGAGGCAGGGAAAAGTAAAAACTTGAATAGTAAGACTATTATAACAACGATAAAATGGTGAATCACCCAGTTGAAACACAAGTCAACGACCTAAATTATGTGGAAAAAATTCTTCTATAAATGCGCATTGTAAACAAAAAATAGTGAAATTCAGTTTATTAAAATTCAATAGCTATAGGAGTTTTTATACTATTCTAGGTTCTTAAACGTTATATTATAACTTACTATTCGTAAATTCAAGAAAGAATATGATTGGATTTCAGATATTCATTGAAGCAAGGTGGTTTCACGTAAAGCGAGACCAACAAAGACTTTTTTATGTAGACAAATATGGATAGTAAAATATCTAAGTATATTTCTACGTTTAAAAGTAAAACACATTTTAAAATAGTGATTCGTTCAATTAGTAATAAATTTGAGACAAATGTTTTCGAAGAAATGTACAGCCTATTGCTTCACCGGAAACAACTTGTAACCGTTCTTTCGCGCAAGTTCGGTTAGAGTGGCCTTCAGCCTCATGAATGAATGGACAAACGCTGGTTTGCCCACGCAATGCGTCTTGTGAACCCGCCTATACTACCACACCTTGGCACCTACGCTACAAAATCAGTATATGCAAAACGTTAGTCCCAACACAAGCTCCTACAGTTCACTGGCGGGGCGAAATTCGTCTTTTGTGTCACAAAGTCTACATTGTTTTAAAAAAATCGTAACGACCAGAGAGTACAGTCCGACTAAAGATTTCTCAAGCAAGTTCTGGGAAAACACAACAATTATACAAATATATGACTTGAGTGGAACAAAGTTCAACACTGCTGATTACAAACTGTCCTTTTGGTCACGTATTTAGTCCAACACAACAATAACTTGTTAGAAAGGCAAAAATATATAATCTAAGCTTGAGAATGTGTTGCTGAATTCACTCTTTATAGTTTCTTTTTCAAAGTAATAAATTTAAAAAATAATTAATAAACATGGCATTTACAACTATGTAACTTGCACTCTTGTAAATTTATAGAATAATGTTCCTTTAGAAAACGTATTAAGGAATAATGAAAGTGTCTTTAAATCCCAAGGTTTCTACGAAGCTTAGTCTATAGAGGTATACAGAAAAGTGGTAAAATAGGTGTACCTGTAACTATTTTACCAAAAATACATTAAATTAATTAGTTGTATAATTGCCTCGATGTAAAAATATAATTTTAACAAAATATTTTTTTACAAACTTCTAAATCAAATGCCCCAAATAACTGGAAGTGGTAATAACTATGGTATAATTATAAATGTGAAAAAAATAAAACAAAATTTTAAAATCTTGTGTTTGGAAATGGTTTTCGATATAAAGGAGTAATGTAATGTTTGAGAATAATTATATTTTACAGTAAAAGAATTAATTTCTAAGTTCTAAAATATTATTACGAATTACCAAACACTTTCGCAGTTTCTGCGAAAACTGCAATTTCAAAGGTGAAAACCAAAATTATAAAATACAAAAATTTGGAAAATGTTTATAGTTACCATGAAAATATCAAAATTGTTTTTTTAGGCACAATTTTTTTCTAAATATTAAAAGGGCTACTGAAACAATTTAATTATTTCGCTACAGCTCTTATTTAATGACTTTAATTGTCACCCAATTATATGATCAAAACATTAAAAATAAATTACTACATGTGAAATCACTATCGCTTTATATTTATGTGACAATGTTCTATAATTTAGTCAAATATCACAGTTAAAGAATCGATAACCAGTTAATTATTGACATCTTACATATAATTCAAGTCTTGTCATAATTCGATAACTTTAATTACAACTATCATAACGCAATCTGTACCAAAATTCTGAACTATGCAACACTCAATTAGTTGGCAGTGTAATATTACTAATGAGTGATAGCCACTAATAACATTTTTAAGTTTAATTTGAACAAAAACGATTAGATAGTAACTCCGTATACCAAATTACAGAAATGTTTCAACGAGTTATATTTCCAATAAAACAAAAGTTATTTTGGTTGCATTAAAACAGATAAAAATGTTTTCAACTAGTTAGAAATGTCATTTTATTATTTACATAAAAATTTATCAAATTTTAGTTTATTGGGAAGCGTTTTTTCAATTTTTTCTATTAGCTCACATTCTCCTAATATTAAACCTAACCTTAAATTGTTGCCATGGTTACCACACAATACCATAAATAGGATTAAAAAGGAATGAAAACAACAAAATAAGCAAACAAACCGGATTAACTGTATCGAACATTGCTTCACAAACGGACAATGCGAAAGGAAAGCGAAAAGAAACTACAACACAATGGAAGCGACGAAAAAAGCGTATAAACATTAACAAACAAAAATAATAGTAAACAACATACATAGAAAGGAAAAAAGAAAATTGCAAGGAAATTCGTTTTCTATTTTACCACTTAGTATTGTTATTCTGACAGACGTATATACTCGTACATATTTATATTAACTGTAATTATAAAATAAAAAGGAACTAAAATAAAATGTTCTTTGTTGATTTAAGTAGCAATTGCCTTATTTTATATATATATATATATATATATATATATATATATATATTACTTGTTCTTATAAATAATTAATTATTTATTTTAATCTTAGAAAATTTTAACAGCGTATTTTATAAGTCACAAAATTTATAACAAAAATTATATGGAATATGAAAACTAAAATTGAAAAATTTAACAATCAAATGTAAAATATGTTAAGATGGGCAAGTAATATTCTACGAAAAAAGTTCTTATTTAAGATACAGATTTATAAAAATCCACATACAACCCGATGTCACGCCCAAAATGATTTTCCATAAAAAAACTGATTTCGATTAAATTTAAAATGAACCAACTGCTAAAGTCCATGAATTATTTGGTGTAAAGAATAAGGGTAAATGAAAAAATTCAAGAACTATCGTTGCTTGAAAACTTGTTCCTATTCAAGGGCCTTAGGTAAAACTGACCTTACCAAGTATGTTAACGGATTTTTACTTAATTGTTAGCAAGCAGATGATGATTAAAAACTTAAAGTTTATAATTTTAAAAATAAAATAAATACGATCATATCTAGACAAAAACTAGTAAATGGTGAACGCTTTAAATAACCGTTAAATTATCTGAATAAAATATTGCCACTTGTGAAAGAGGGTATAGGTAGATTTATGGAAAAAGCTAAACAAAACACGTATCTTCCAAGTAGGTTAGTAAAGACATTGAATTGAATTCACGAGAACAGACGTGCATCGCTCATAAGTTGTTACTGAATCGTGATCTCGATATGTATGAATCCAGTGTGCATAGCTTTATCGATTATTCTTCGATTATTTCGAAAACAACCACTCTCGATAGATCGTGAACACTACATGGCTTTCGGATCGTATTGTTAGTCGATCAGAGTGAATTTATCAAGAATAACCGACCAATTGACGGAGCGTTTCACTGGAACGTCTGATCATGCCGCCGTTGGACCACATCCGACCCAATGAAGGTTTCACAGTAGCTGATGAAACTGCTTCGACCGCTCCTGGCAGCATAGGACTACAGGTATTTCGAAAACAACCACTCTCGATAGATCGTGAACGCTACATGGCTTTCGGATCGTATTGTTAGTCGTTAAAAGTGAATTTATCAAGAATAACCGACCAATTGACGGAGCGTTTCACTGTGACGTCTGATCATGCTGCCGTTGGACCGCATCCGACCCAGTGAAGGTTTCACAGTAGCTGATGAAACTGCTTCGACCGCTCCTGGCAGCATAGGACTACAGGTATTTCGAAAACAACCACTCTCGATAGATCGTGAAAACTACATGGCTTTCGGATCGTATTGTTAGTCGATCAGAGTGAATTTATCAAGAATAACCGACCAATTGACGGAGCGTTTCACTGTGACGTCTGATCATGCTGCCGTTGGACCGCATCCGACCCAGTGAAGGTTTCACAGTAGCTGATGAAACTGCTTTGACCGCTAATGGCAGCATAGGACTACAGGTATTTCGAAAACAACCACTCTCGATAGATCGTGAACACTACATGGCTTTCGGATCGCATTGTTAGACGATCAGAGTGAATTTATCAAGAATAACCGACCAATTGAAGGAGCGTTTCACTGTGACGTCTGATCATGCCGCCGTTGGACCGCATCCGACCCAATGAAGGTTTCATAGTAGCTGATGAAACTGCTTTGACCGCTCCTAGCAACACAGAACTATAGGTATTTCGAAAACAACCACTCTCGATAGATCGTGAACACTACATGGCTTTCGGATCGCATTGTTAGTCGATTAGAGTGAATTTATCAAGAATAACCGACCAATTGACGGAGCGTTTCACTGTGACGTCTGATCATGCCGCCGTTGGACCGCATCCGACCCAGTGAAGGTTTCACAGTAGCTGATGAAACTGCTTTGACCGCTAATGGCAGCATAGGATTACAGGTATTTCGAAAACAACCTCTCTCGATAGATCGTGAACACTACATGGCTTTCGGATCGTATTGTTAGACGATCAGAGTGAATTTATCAAGAATAACCGACCAATTGAAGGAGCGTTTCACTGTGACGTCTGATCATGCCGCCGTTGGACCGCATCCGACCCAATGAAGGTTTCATAGTAGCTGATGAAACTGCTTTGACCGCTCCTAGCAACACAGAACTATAGGTATTTCGAAAACAACCACTCTCGATAGATCGTGAACACTACATGGCTTTCGGATCGCATTGTTAGTCGATTAGAGTGAATTTATCAAGAATAACCGACCAATTGACGGAGCGTTTCACTGTGACGTCTGATCATGCCGCCGTTGGACCGCATCCGACCCAGTGAAGGTTTCACAGTAGCTGATGAAACTGTTTTGACCGCTCCTAGCAACACAGAACTACAGGTATTTCGAAATAAAAACTGTTTCTAAGGTCAGTTTACGAACGAGTTACGGGTTCAACGAGTATTTCGAAAGGCAGAAGTGAGCCTTGCGAAAGCTAAAATTTAAACACTAAGTAACTGTTTAGTTGCACGAAAATTTGTTTTATAACCGTCTAATTAATATTAAAGCATGAAATAGAGAACTTTAATTTTTACGTTACAAATAGGAGCATTTTTTAAATTGTAATATTAACTGTATTGTAATCATTAATTTACAGTTTTAGCCGAGAAGGTTTATAATCGCTTACGAAGGGTAGGGAAGGGTTGTGGATAGGGAGGGCTAAGATAGATTCATACCCCCAGGTACAGGATGAAGAGGGGACATGGCATCGAGTGCAGGGTAGCTTACCTGAAGTAGTTTTACACCCTATCCGTATTATAAAGTAGTGTCTACTTGTTACATCATGGTAAGAAGGAACAAAAATTATTATACATTAGTATTACGCAAGACTACAATAAGTCTGTAATGAGTAACTAGTACTAAAAATAAACAAAAACTATGGTATGGCTTGGACAAGGTTGCTGCCAGACGTAGATCCACTCTTAATTAGAATAAAAAAATATATAGAAAAAACCTCTACACGCCTATATCTGTATTCATAAGAAATCATTGTTGGCTTCTTAATGATAATTTATTAATCCCTATTTAATGTCCTTTATAATTAAAAACAAGTCTATATATATTATGGCTCTATATATTATAAATATAATATATAGTCTAGCCCAAGTGATATATAAATAGGTGAAAACCTAAACTTTACACCCCCCCCCCCCAAGCATGAACATTCTCTATAGCTTTTATAATTAAATGGTTAAAAAAATGGGGTAATCACAATCTCAACAGGTCTTTAAAAGCAAAGTTTCAATTTCGGTTGAAAATTATTTGATTGTGTGTGTTTGTGTGTCTGTGTATGTGTGTGTGTGTGTGTGTGTGTGTGTGTGTGTGTGTGTGTGTGTGTGTGTGTGTGAGTGTGTTTGTGTGTTTGTGTGTGTGTGTGTGTGTGTGTGTGTGTGTGTGTGTGTGTGTGTGTGTGTGTGTGTGTGTGTGTGTGTGTGTGTGTGAGAGAGAGAGAGAGAGAGAGAGAGAGTGTGTGTGTGTTTGTGTGTGTGTGTATGTGTGTGTGTGTGTGTGTGTGAGTGTGTGTGTGAGAGAGAGAGTAAGTGAGTGAGTGTGTGTGTGTGTGTGTGTGTGTGCGTGCGCGTGCGTGTGTATGTGTGAGTGTTTGCAACAAAATGCAAAACCCTTCAGAAATGCAGTTAACAAGGCGGTTAATGCAAATATTGTGATTGCACTGCAAACAACAGGTGATTTGGAGATAATGGGGAGCCGACAGAACGCTGCAATGATTAAAGCTGCTCTTCAAACTCTAACGACTTGATGCAACTGTTGACTTAAGTCCAATAAGGGTCATTACAGCTAATTGCAATGCATCTAGAGTGAGTTGACTGCAAGTAAAAACCACTGCGCGGATATTATAGCGCTAATGGTGGCTGCAGTTCTTTATTAGCGAATTTACTGATAAAGTATAACCCGCTGCGGTCATGGGAGAGAATTGTGCGTGTCTCTGGCCGTATTCTGGATTCTCGTGTTTCCTTGGATGTAAGAAGATCAAAAATATTGGGATAAAGAAATGTGTGTGATGTTCATTTAAAGTTATCAGTGAATCCATCGTCTTCTTGGTACGCCTTACCCGTTGTGACGGTTAAATATTTACGAGCCTGCTCTTGTTTTATTTGCTGCAGATCTGGATAGTTAGGCGGAGGGCAATCCGAACCGCTGACGAAGGCGTTGGAGCCTACCGGGTCCCCTGCTACTGCCAACAAGTAACTGTGCTACATAAGGTGACCTAGCCATTCCAGAATATTTTTCTTACTAGTTATTCTTATATTTTATCATTGTAGACTTGGTCAATGCAAAATATTCGTAGGATACGTAAATAAGTCTTCATTTGAAATACCTTAATTTAAAAACTATTAAAATAAAGTTTTTGAATACAAGTGGAATAGGTACAAAAGTGGAAGAGCTGGGAGCTCGTCACTATTTGGGAGAATAGCAGGACAGATACCTTCCCAGCGACGGGCGTTTTTTACCAATTCTAAGTCGAACTCCAGTCCGTCAGTCAATGTTATTATAGAGCTGAGGTAAAGCGAGTGATTTCTTAGTACTGTAGTGCCCTTTATTGTCTATATTTATAAAGAGCCCTTTCTGAAACTTAACAACCTTTACAGAATAAAATATTTTTTAAATTATCGAGAATAATTTTAATTTTCAATTTCTCCTATAGACCTGGATTTAAGTTCCTGCACCATAATAATCAAATAAAAATATCTTTTAGATTTTTTGTTGAGTTTTTATTTTAATTTTAAAGTCTCCTGAGCAATAAATATTGTTTTTCTAATTAAATATTAAAAGTTAGCCCGTATGTGAGCGTGCGCATTTGGAGACGAGAGAAGCGTATGATCAGATTGTTATGTATTTTTTAGACGTAATTGGTCAATATTATTTTTGCTACTTAAGATATAAAAAGCAATCAGTCCATTTATAAACATTGATTTAAATTGAAAAGAATAGCAGCCCTTAAAATTAGTCGAGGATACGCATTTTATTTATCTAAGTAAAACATAGTTTTTAAATATAGAAACATAGTAATTCAGTATACAACCCAATATTCAGTTTAATCTGTTGACCACCAATATTTTAAAATAACTTTTTGTTAAAAATGATTGTAAAGTCGCCTATTGGTTCTTATCAATCAAATTGACCTACTGAATTACCTAGATTGAATTGCCTAGTGGCTGCGAGTGACAAGTGTTCCAACTGGCAACCTGGCCTCCCTTCACCACAGCCCCAGACCTGTTACATAGGGAATATTTTGTGGCTGTGAGTGACAATTGTTCCAACTGGCAACCTGGCCTCCCTTCACCACAGCCCCAGACCTGTTACATAGGGAATATTTTGTGGCTGTGAGTGACAAGTGTTCCAACTGGCAACCTGACCACCCTTCACCACAGCCCCAGACCTGTTCCATAGGGAATATTTTGTGGCTGTGAGTGACAAGTGTTCCAACTGGCAACCTGGCCTTCCTTCGCCACAGCCCCAGACCTGTTACATAGGGAATATTTTGTGGCTGTGAGTGACAAGTGTTCCAACTGGCCACCTGACCTCCCTTTACCACAGCCTCAGACCTGTTCCATAGGGAATATTTTGTGGCTGTGAGTGACAAGTGTTCCAACTGGCAACCTGACCTCCCTTCACCACAGCCTCAGACCTGTTCCATAGGGAATATTTTGTGGCTGTGAGTGACAAGTGTTCCAACTGGCAACCTGGCCTCCCTTCACCACAGCCCCAGACCTGTTACATAGGGAATATTTTGTGGCTGTGAGTGACAAGTGTTCCAACTGGCAACCTGGCCTCCCTTCACCACAGCCCCAGACCTGTTACATAGGGAATATTTTGTGGCTGTGAGTGACAAGTGTTCCAACTGGCAACCTGGCCTCCCTTCGCCACAGCCCCAGACCTGTTACATAGGGAATATTTTGTGGCTGTGAGTGACAATTGTTCCAACTGGCAACCTGGCCTCCCTTCACCACAGCCCCAGACCTGTTACATAGGGAATATTTTGTGGCTGTGAGTGACAAGTGTTCCAACTGGCAACCTGACCACCCTTCACCACAGCCCCAGACCTGTTCCATAGGGAATATTTTGTGGCTGTGAGTGACAAGTGTTCCAACTGGCAACCTGGCCTTCCTTCGCCACAGCCCCAGACCTGTTACATAGGGAATATTTTGTGGCTGTGAGTGACAAGTGTTCCAACTGGCCACCTGACCTCCCTTTACCACAGCCTCAGACCTGTTCCATAGGGAATATTTTGTGGCTGTGAGTGACAAGTGTTCCAACTGGCAACCTGACCTCCCTTCACCACAGCCTCAGACCTGTTCCATAGGGAATATTTTGTGGCTGTGAGTGACAAGTGTTCCAACTGGCAACCTGGCCTCCCTTCACCACAGCCCCAGACCTGTTACATAGGGAATATTTTGTGGCTGTGAGTGACAAGTGTTCCAACTGGCAACCTGGCCTCCCTTCACCACAGCCCCAGACCTGTTACATAGGGAATATTTTGTGGCTGTGAGTGACAAGTGTTCCAACTGGCAACCTGGCCTCCCTTCGCCACAGCCTCAGACCTGTTACATAGGGAATATTTTGTGGCTGTGAGTGACAAGTGTTCCAACTGGCAACCTGGCCTCCCTTCACCACAGCCCCAGACCTGTTACATAGGGAATATTTTGTGGCTGTGAGTGACAAGTGTTCCAACTGGCAACCTGGCCTCCCTTCACCACAGCCCCAGACCTGTTACATAGGGAATATTTTGTGGCTGTGAGTGACAAGTGTTCCAACTGGCAACCTGGCCTCCCTTCGTCACATCCCCAGACATGTTCCCGTGTCTTTCAGACTATACACTCAACACTAATCCATCTTGAACATCCAATAAATACTGTCTGAATTGGTCCTAATCTCTGTAGATCTATATTTCTTATTAACATTTACAAACTTGAAAATAGAAACATTTTCCTAGTGCGTTTCAATCGAGGTTATCTCATCAATGATAAAATTTCGTAGTAATTTGCATGTTTCTAGTAATACATTTATATTCACTAAACACGACCGATGCAGTGGTTGAACAAAATAGGAATGAGCACCTATAAAAAAACAGCAGTAAGAATAACCTTTGTAATTTGTTTCAAAACAATCAGACAGTGTGAGGTTTATCTCCAAGGACAGCAAAGGAATGTGCATATAAATAAGGTTAAGGATTGAACATAAATAATTTAAAAGAAACCATGGTATACGTATGGAGGGTCACATATACAAGTATACCTACTCGTTACGGGGGTCATAAAAATGGGTCTACCACTAACAACGCTTGTGAGAAGAAGGGTATGGACAAGAAGAAGAAACTATGTACACTTAAGGAAAGGACAGTAACTTCACTGCCGGCATCGACTTCGTCAATTCAGTTCTTTGATCTGCGTTAGAAGTGCAAATAGTGTTTTTTCAATGTATATTTATATGTTCATAGTGGGTTAAATATTCTATTTTTACTTTCGTATTTTACGAGAAACGTTTTTTGCTATTAACTGGATTTAATAGTAAAACTGTTTGAAACATCTTTTGTCAATCTTTAAAGGTTTTTAAGAAACTTCGTTATATTTATATAGTGATTACATTATCTAAAAATAATTTCCCCTGTTCAAATACAGTTTTTGACCCGTAACAAGTGATACCCTCTTCAACAAGTTCCCAGCTTGTTTTTAATCTGATAAAATGAGTTTTCTAGAACGGCCTATCAGCTCCCACTTCCTGTTTATGCTATCGCAGAATGCATGGATGCAAACAGCGGCAGATAGCATTCATCCTTAACTTATATAAAGCTCAGCTGGCTTATCGCGTTAACAATGAAGTTACGTTGTTGCCCTTATGAGGGCGTTATAAACATACGGTAATTTAGGAGTAGGCCTAACTCGTGATAAAAGCTCTTAATATATTAATAGACCCTTAACTAAGCAATATAAACATGCAATGCTAATGAAGTATACGCCTTAATAATTACACGGCGAGTATGAGTCGTACTGGGTAATGCTGTCACCGGAAGAATGCCATAATTTGGCACTATTGCCAAAACCAAGTATCTTAATTGCTCTTTTATAATCATATGTTTAAAATTACCTTAATATTTATACATTTCATAACAAAAATAATCTTTAAAAAATGGACTACTATCAGTGTTTATAAATAAAAATTGTTTGAACTAATTATAAATTTTGATGAAAATTAATAACAAGGTTGACACATAATTAGTATAATGAGTAATATTCTGCTAAGAATCTGCGAATATTTTCAAATAGTTAAAAAAGCGGAAGTAATTCTGACTTAAAAGGAAGATAAAGTACTAAGACTTCGACGAGAAAGGGAGAAAGTTCGAAGTTAGACGAGAAAGAGTATAGAGAAATATTCATAAATCAAAAATAAAGAATTTAGGTCCATACAATTCTCCAAATATAATTTACTAAAGTTTAATTGACGGAGACCGAATTGTTCAAGTTAGGCATATGTAGGTATAGACATATAGCCCCATTTACTATAACAAGACTATCAATCAAGATTTCCTGAAATTATAGTCTATGGAAAGGTTAGGTTAGACAATCTGGGAGTATACGAAATTGTTTTGAAGAAATATGACTGGAAAACCTTGAACAAGATCCAAGTGTTACAGAATGGTTACAAACAGAACTTGTGAACTCTGCAATGAACTTTATAGTTTAATAAGCCATTATGTTAGCGATATTTTAAACAAGATTTTACGTGCAAATTAGGTCATTATAAAGGTGGGAATTCTGTTATATATGTTATGTATATATATATATATATATGTGTGTGTGTGTGTGTGTGTGTGTGTGTGTGTGTGTGTGTGTGTGTGTGTGTGTGTGTGTGTGTGTGTGTGTGTGTGTGTGTGTGTGTGTGTGTGTGTGTGTGTGTGTGTGTGTGTGTGTGTGTGGGTGCGTGCGTGCGTGTGTGTGGGTGCGTGTGTGTGTGTGTGTGGGTGCGTGCGTGCGTGTGTCTGTGTGTATGTGCGTGTGTGTGTGTGTGTGTGTGTGTGTGTGTGTGTGTGTGTGTGTGTGTGTGTGTGTGTGTGTGTGTGTGTGTGTGTGTGTGTGTGTGTGTGTGTGTGTGTGTGTGTGTGTGTGTGTGTGTGTGTGTGTGTGACGAAACTAGGCCAGTAAAACACTTTGTTCCTCTACATTGATGAAAAATACGGGCTGCATATTTGAAAGTTGATTTCATTCTGAAATTATTGGCGGAAGTTGAGTCAATTTTGAAGCCATTATCTCGCTACGAGACCTAATAATGGGCCAAGGTGAGAGGTACAAAAAAATTAATGTGCCAAGGTAAAACAAGGCAAATCAGTGCCCTAGACTACGCATTGAAACTTGCATTAATTATTATTCGTAGAAAACTATCTGCAGATTTGTATAAACGCTACACAAAGAATAAATTGAATCTTCATTCTGATTGGATCAGTTTGAGAAAGCAGTTGCATCGAACCTTTATTAAAGCTCGCAGTATTACAATTAAGGTTATACCTCTATATTGAAATTAAACTTTCACCATTTAAACTTAGAGATAACTGCGTGAAAATCTAGCGGATGCGAGATGAATGGATGCTACAAGCCAAGTCCACTTTTTTCAGGCTTGGATTGTTAATCGTGAGAGTGGTTTTTTTGGGGACGGCTTTTGGTGACAGATTTATGGTGGAACTATTTAAGTGCGAGATGCGGCCCCGCAACCAGGTCAATACCCAAAAACAGAAACACATCCTGACTTAATGGCAAGAAAGTTGAAGACACCTGATAGTGGAACCAAATCCTAATCTCAGGAAGTGGATAAGCGCCATTGTAATCCGCTTAAGGCAGGAGTACCGCTTAGCGATCTATGATACTGTGTCAGCCTCGGCTATCTTCTCACGGGTATTACCTATCACACTCTAGTCGCATGCAACAGTGTTTAAATATAATTATTACATTTATAATGTTTAAATACGCTGTGGTGCTTGAAAAATGAGCGTTACCAATATTATCAAACATCGTAATAAATAAATAATATTCGAGCTGGCTTGTGAGTGAAAGTTATAATTAAATAATAAAAATATATACAACTCACAAATATACAATTTTTTATTTCAAACGCGTTTCGACGACTACTTTGTCGTCATCTTCAGTGAAAATACACAAATGAAATTAACTAAAAAATATATATATATATTAAACATAACCTATAAAGTTTTAGCAAAGGTAAAAACAAAAGTGAAAATCAGATCTGGGCATTGTCAAATTTATAGCTACTAATATAATTACATTAAAATAACATAGGTTAATTATAAATATTTAATTTTTATGAGCCTATATAGCTGGTAAAACATAATAATAACAAAATTATTTACATAATTTAAAAAAGATAGTATTTAACAATTAATAAATTTAAAATAATATTGAATTTTGAATTGGTCCTAATTCATTATTAAAGATAAAATAAAGATAAAATTGTTAATAATGAATTAGGACCAATTCAAAATTCAATATTATTTTAAATTTATTAATTGTTAAATACTATCTTTTTTAAATTATTTAAATAATATTGTTATTATTATGTTTTACCAGCTATATAGGCTCATAAAAATTAAATATTTATAATTAACATATGTTATTTTAATGTAATTATATTAGTAGCTGTGGCTATAAATTTGACAATGCCCAGATCTGATTTTCACTTTTGTTTTTACCTTTGCTAAAACTTTATAGGTTATGTTTAATATATATATATTTTTTAGTTAATTTCATTTGTGTATTTTCACTGAAGATGACGACAAAGTAGTCGTCGAAACGCGTTTGAAATAAAAAATTGTATATTTGTGAGTTGTATATATTTTTATTATTTAATCGTAATAAATGTATATTTGCAAAAGTAAATATATCAATGTCTTAATATAAAAATTACAACAGAACAGATAATTTTTTATAAGTTGAAAACCTACAGCTTATTTCTGGCTCGTTTTTAACACATTGCTCTAAAATGTTTGTAAAAACGAAGGAAAAACTAAGTTCCATTTACAACGTAGTTCTAAGTACAAACCTATTCTTTTATATTCCAGGAACGTTTTATTTGGCTCCACAGGAAAATTACGCGTTTACCTTTCTTTGAAGGCCGATTGTTGCGCACAAATTGTACTGGTAGACTATGTGACACGTAAATTTGCCAAATTCTATTGTAAGCACCTTTAAACTAATAGCAATACAAAACATATTTGTAGCTTCGGTTTATAACTGTTTAGTAACTAAACGAAATATAGTTCACTATAATTTACAAGCAACAAAACCAAAAAAAAGCAAAAATTTAATGTGTGCAGAGCATACACAGCCAAAGTAAAAACGTCTTATAATGGAAAATAAGATTAAATTGAGAAAAAAGTATGTTACTAATATATATTTAAATATTTATTTACTAATATATATAAAAATTGTTTTTAAACTTGTATTTCTTGTTGGCAGAACATATTTATTCTATAGCTTTAACTATAGTTTAAAATTTAGAAAAACAACCTTATTTATTATTATAACTTTAATTCTGAATATGTAGAAAATTGTATTAAAGAATTATTTGAACATAACCTCTAAATAACCTCTGAATGAGGATGAAAACAGCTGTAACCGTTAGCCATGGTCAGCTTACGGAAATCTTCGGGACAATTCGCTTATTTTTGAAAAAAAGTGTTTAAAATGACTCGTCAATTTCTAGGTTAAAATGTTAAAACAACCTATTTGCTATTGTAACTTTGATTTAAATTTAAATATTGCAATTTCACATATTTATAAATTTTGTACTTTTTAATTTATTACTGTACTTTTACCAAATTAACATAACACACTAGTAATTAACAGAACTGTAGTATGAAATTATACTGTAGGATAAATGTAGCATCATTTTAATAAATGTAGGATAATTCTGAATAAATGGAAAATTGTATTTTAAACCCTAAAAAAACCTTTACGTGAGGGAGGAAACTGCTGTTAACGGTAATCTATCTCCGTGTTTGGTTTTGAAAGATTTCGGGACAATCCGTTTATCGTCTGGAATGTTCGTGGTATATCTAGTCTTACTTTCGACAGGAAAAAATTTAGGTGTGTTAAATATTTATACTTAAAAAATTGTGATAATTTAAAATTTGCTTACAGTTAAATATGGAGGTTAGTAAAAAAACTGAATTTAATTTAAACTTTGTTCTTTTTGGGAAAACGCAAGTGATTTTAATAATCAAACACATCTAGAACAGTTTATTTACAAGATTACTAAATAAACTATTCATATAACGTCTGTTATTATTTTTTTGTTTTATCAAATAATATTTTTGTTTCTTCATTATTATAATTTACACTTTGAATTCTCGCTAAAATAACAATTGCCTCTAAGGGTTTAAACATTTGTTCTCCTGTAAAACTGAACTTCACAAAGAAAACAAACTAAATAAAGTTTAACAAGTAAAACATAATTAAAAAAAACAGAAAGGCTTTTGAACGCACATAACATTTAATTCAGAAACTTAGAAAATGCCTTACTTGCTTTCAGACTTCATAGAGCTGCTAAATGGAGGTCAAACTGGAATGTAGTTGTCTTGATGGGCTCATTGACCAATAGGCAGTGAATATATGGTGGTAACTTTTGCTTAACATTAAACTTGAGGTTCTTAAACTTATCCACTAACGTCAGGTTTCAAGGTTAAAGTGTTTGCACTTCAGACATAAACTAGAGTTGCCCACGCTCGATATTTGGCAACAAGCTAACCCGACTGATGACTCATGGCTACACTTACCGCCAAACAGCTGTTTCTAGAGTTACAGAGATTTGCACACTCTATACCGCCATGATCAAAGCAAGAGCAATTTAGGTTAGTAATGTGAACATACTCGTACGTCAAAGCTCTCACGTAAATAAACATATTGTAAACCAGTTTCTATCTTGTATCTAGTCATTCGAAAATAATGAGAATATTAAAGTATAAAAAATGTGTTGACCATGTTAACTAACAGTTGAGTTGACACACCAGTATTAGAGGAATTCTTATAGGCCTACCCCTTTTGTTCTGAGATAATATACGTAAAAGTGACTGAAAAATCTTTTGTTTTTTTGCAGTTTATTTTTTTTACTTTACCATTCAAGATCTGTAACATGGTACACAAAGGTTGTATTCAAACCATTATACCGGATTGTATTCAAAGATAAGGAAAACTGTAAATAAAATGATAGCATATGTTAGGTCTATCTCATAAGACGGGTTGCGGTTTTGATGCTAGCAATACAGGAGAGTGTTAATTCCACGCGCGCGCGCGCACACACACGCACGAGCGCGCGCACACACACACGCACACACACACACACACACACACACACGCGCGCGCGCGCGTACTCGCACACACACACACACACTCGCGCGCGCGCGTACTCGCACACACACACACACACACACACACACACACATTGAAGGATATTAAAGTTACTTTTACTTTTATATCTGCTAAAGAATATTAAAGATTTTCCAGTTTTACAATATATTTCAAACTTTCATACAATATTTTAATAGCCATTAAAGATATAAACAACTTTAATCATTATAATTAATTACGCTACTGTGCCATGTATAGATTTTTGTACATTATATTTAAAACTATATTTTAATACTGTAATTTTAAATTAAAATTAGTTTCAACTATTTATATTATTTTGTTTTAGTTTAAATTTAGAATTAGTTTTAACTTTTCAAATAAGTAGTATTTATATTAACTCTTAGTTTTCTAGATAACTACTGAGGTTCTGAGAAGTTTAATCTTAGATATTAGGAATAGTTTAGTTTAGGTAACACTAACTGCCCTCAACCTCATTGGTTTTTCACCAAAAACATAAATAAATAAATACATTTAAAAGTTTGAATATTATATTTTCTGTATGATTTCATATAAAACTAGTTGACAGTTAACTGATTATGCGTATAGAATATTCGTAATAGTCGTGAACGTAAGATCATTGAGCGATGACATCATATTCGGGAAATGAAACATTTTAAGAGCGCTCAACTGGACTAGCTATGGCTTATAGCATTGAGAGGATCGACGTAACAGAGGTTGAAGTTCTGACAAATTTTAAAAGATCTTTCGTGGATTACACATTTGTTTATAATATTGAGGTTCGTGAAAACGTGTAAGAAGCTTGTCAATCAAACTACAATATATAAATAAACCGCTCCATGTACACGTACTTACAATTAATGTGGATTACTTTCGAAGTTTGTAATTTATTTAAATGAAAAAGATATATAATTAACTTTTTTGTCAACTTAGTCTAATTAGAGTACAATCAAATGAGATTTAATTTTCAAAACGTTGCCCTTGGTGGTAATTAGGAAACCCCACCACCGTATGTCTATTATAAAGACATTTCTATTTGAGCTACTGTATAAATACAGTATTTCTATTTTACCAAAGTTTCTCAAAGTAACTGTAGTATTTGAAGCACGTCGAAGTGGCATTCACCAAACACTGCTACTTGCTACTACTTATACAATGGCACTTATCAACACTAAATGTTACAATATTACTGATGACACAGTGACAAAATTGCCACAGGTAGAAATAATTTTACGCATACATATCAGCAGTACCACAGACATATTACTAGATATTTGTAGTAACAGATAAATACATAAGTAGTACCACATAGGTATATAGGCCTACTAGATATTAGTAGTAACAGATAGATAAATAAGTAGTACCACATAGACATATTAGGCCTACTAGATATTTGTAGTAACAGATAAATACATAAGTAGTACCACATAGGTATATAGGCCTACTAGATATCAGTAGTAACAGATAGCTAAATAAGTAGTACCACATAGACATATTAGGCCTACTAGATATTTGTAGTAACAGATAAATACATAAGTAGTACCACAGATATATTAGACCTACTAGATATTTATAGTAACAGATAAATACATAAGTAGTACCACATAGATATTAGGCCTACTAGATATTAGTAGTAACAGATAGATACACAAGTAGTACCATATAGATATATTAGGCCTACTAAATATTAGTAGTAATAGATAGATACACAAATAGTACCACATAGACATATTACTAGATATTTGTGGTAACAGATAAATATATAAGTAGTACCACATAGATATATTAAGGCCTACTAGATATTAGTAGTAACAGATAGATACACAAGTAGTACCATATAGATATATTACTAGATATTAGAAATAACCGATATAAAATATATTCAATAGGTTTTACTCAAAAATAGAATTTTAAAAAGTGCATCTTTAATGGTAGAATTCAAAATTACACATTTCGAATTTTAACGTACAGCAGGGCCTATAGGCTACGAGTTAAAAAGTGGCTTTATGTTTATTAATTTTTGTTATGTTTATTCAAGGCTAGAAATATTTAGTTTAACTGTTGAATTATTGACACAGTTTTATACTATTATAATCCATTAACGATCGTATTTTCAATTTTACAAAAAGAGCCAAATATGAGTCCAACATAATATTTCCAAACAGTTGTTTTTCGGGGGAGTAGCTGTTGTAAACGTAATAAGGCAGAAAGTAAAAGGTAAGCACTGATTCGTGTTAAATCTATGACGTTGGGTCGAACGTAACAAAAACTAGTTTTGTAATATGAAAACCTTGATATTGTGCTCTAAAAGCTCTTAGTTTTTAATAACAATAAAAGCTCTTAGTTTTTAATAACAATAGGTTATTTAGAAATATTAAAAATAAAGCTAAAGGTTTTTGTTAAACAAAAAGTTATTAGGGAAAGAATAATGTGGAATATTCTATCAGCAATGAAGATGGAATAAAATAATATGGAGATTCTTTGTTTATGTTTGTCAAAAGCGGCTCCAATGGAAAGGCAGTAGGGGCCGCCGCCCCCTGAGAATTTAGGTACTATTGTTTTTTTTAGAAATATTTTTCATATTCCAAACACATTTAAATTTATTCCAGTTTATTTATCAAAATTGTTGATAGATTTTTTTGACGAAAACATGTCAAATTTTCTGTGATTTTTAAGTACAAGAATAGATTAAAATTTATAATTTTCAGGCTTTTATTTTTGAACGTTTGCTCCCACTAACCCAGCCCATGTTGTTCTGGAATTATGATCCCCCCTCCCTCCCGAAAGTCTATCATTTAACCGCGCTTGCTCTTCGTGTTAAAATACGAGGTGTGTTCAACAAAAACACGAAA
This sequence comes from Prosapia bicincta, assembly GCA_036971475.1. Lineage (NCBI taxonomy): Eukaryota > Metazoa > Arthropoda > Insecta > Hemiptera > Cercopidae > Prosapia > Prosapia bicincta. The sequence continues at coordinate 58,920,706 of JBAIZL010000007.1, read as the reverse complement.
TGTTTAAATGTTTAGAGTCCGATTGTCATTATTTTTATTGTGTTCTATACATGCTCCTGAAGTATGACACAATTTTCAGCTGTATTAATTGTTTACTTTTTCTGTGGCAGCCGCTAACGTTAGACGTGTTTTCATGAGCTCGACGATTTTCGAATGGTATATGAAAATTACCGAATTTACCAAAAATTGTATCATTCAAATACTTATAAAAAGAATTACTAGTAATCGATTATTTATTAATAAAATAGGCCTATAGCTTCTTCTCCCTAAGGCAGACTGAAAGAACTGATGCACACAACAATGTTGGTTTAAATGTGAACTCTTTGAGAGCCAAATGCACACATTGATTATATAATAGCGATATGGTGAGAAGGAACTGTTCGTATTATAATGAATGCGTACAACCTGCACGGTTCGGTGGTCATGTATAAAAGGCTGGGGAACATCACACACTGTTTCCCCAAAGTACTACATCCACTATAATTAAATCCCATTGTTTAACTAACTTCAACAATTTAATAGGGCTTTAAAAGAATAAAATAAGAAGTAAAAAAAATAACGAAAGAGTAGAGAGTTTAGTCTGAAATTATTACCTTACATCATATAACTATGTTTACAATTTTTAATAATTTTATTCCAATTTCAATATAATGTAATAAACGTATACAAATGTTTTTACTAGTTACAAACATTCAACATGCGATTATTTACAGATAGGTATATCTAACGTGATCTGTAGATAATTGACTTTAAAAATGTCATTATTTCCTTCCAAAACAGTTTATTTAATTTTAAATACTCAAATTTTAAGGATTATATCTTCTATTTTTATCAATGTAGGCAACTATTAGATGCCCTAATTAGAGTGTGTGGCACAATTGCGAAAGGGATATAATACAGTCAGTGAATATTCGAAAATTGTTTCCAATAAACGAAATTATGAATGTTAATAGATTACTAATGGAACATAATTGACCTGTTTTTTGGGAGGAGAGAAATGCCCCAAGGAGGCAGTAATAAAGTAGACGAACCAATGGAAAGTTACGACCCTCGATTAGCCTAGGGGTCGTTTAGTGGGGTAGGATTTCAGGTTTACTGAAGACCCAATATTTCTTTCTGTAAGTTTACAACATTCGTGTTGCTGAGAATTTTACTTTACTCAAAACAAGTATTTAATTGTTTAAATAATAGTTTTCGTTTGTTAATTTTTATTAATTTTATATACCGGTAATAAAAAAATATAACTTCTTGCTACAAATATGTAAACAAAATTTATGTACATTTTGTTAACGCAGCATCAACAGAATTTAAAAATAAACCTAATAAACAAACTTTGAGGTTACAATAAACTACGTTTATTTGTAACCTTCTGGTGATGCTGGTATAGCGAAATCTACGTAAAGATTGAGTAAATATTCGTACAGTGGTTTATAATTGTTCATTAATTATAATAAGGCCAATGTGCACTCAATTGCTTTGTCTATTAATTTTTAATAATAAGATTTAAACTGCTGCAGAATATTTGTATACATTTTTGTAAACAAATAACTTAATTGTAATAAAATAGTCATAAATGTGTCAAATTAAAGTAGAGATTCATTTTTATTAAACATTTTGGTAACGGATAAAATACATAGAGAATTTAGATATATTATTTAATAACTAGAATTTATTATTCACATTAGGTATTTTAAAAATGTATTTTACTTGACTAGCATAACTGTAAAACCTCAAAATTAAATATTAAAATAACATATATTACTAAGTTATTAAATTTATTTTTAAAGAAACGATTGTTTAGCTAATGAAAAATTTAGTTTTAATTCTGTTTTGAAAATATTTTGTCAAACTTTCAGAGTATCAGCTGTTTTATCATGAATTTCGGTAACTATTTAATTCCTTATATAATTGCGTATTTTAAAATAGATAAATACCAATATTTGACGACAATCCATCAAATATTATTCAGATTTGAGCTTTGGATTGTTAGTCAATATATATAGTTTTATTTAATAATAAATCTAAGAAATATCTCACACATCACACACTATATACGTTTACAGTATTAAATTGAGTATGTTCGTATATAGGCCTGTATATATATATATATATATATATATATATATATATATATATATATATATAAAGTTGTGAGTATAAAATTGAGTAATAAACTACATTAACGGTACTGTTTATTATACTTTAAACCGCTGAACTCTTATTAAATATCAAAATACCGAAGAATTCCTTCCAAATACCATTCCTTGTGCGTTAAAAGGCCAAGAGTTACCGTTGTAGTAATTACTCAGATAAAATTATTTCAGTTTTAATTTTATAAATAGCCTGTGCTATTTGCAGGTTGGGAGATGGTTGTGATTATACTCACTGCCACAAGGCGAACATTGATTCGCAAAGACTTGGAATTGAAAGAAGTCATAAGGAAATTCCTTCATAATGGTCTAACAAGATGTAATAATTACAAAAATAAAGTAACAAACTCTGGCGAGCTAAGCTGGACAAGCTAATATAGGCTGTACACGCCCATGTGCTCGAGGTGGATGAACCTGGTCACAAGGACAGCCGCTCTACTGTACGACCGGCATTCTGCAACTCAAACCAAATAAACAGTTATAATTACCTTGCTAAAATGTTATCCACAAAAAACGATGTTCCTTCTCCCACGTGACTCGAACATATACCGATTATAACAAAAAACTTTAAGCGAATTCAAGAAGCACTGTGTTTTTTCAGTTATCTGTTTCTAAAATGTTTACAATTATAAGGAACAACGACTGCACATTTATTTGAAAGCTTCCGAATAAAAGTTCAAGTCAAAGAAACACAACTGATAATGCATTTTGTCAACACACCGACAACACGATCGACTAACACTGCGAGCGGTACACAAGTAAACTGCTGTAGAAGTGGTGATCAGTGGGCCTGCTTCTCCTTGAACCTGTCCCCTACTCTCGGTAGTTCCCCTTCCACCTAACCTAGTCTAGTCGTAGCGCGGGTGTACCTACCCCACTTTACTCCAACAGATGGTTTTATTTTACACACTGTAACATTGCTGTCATACAAGATATGAACTCTGTAAAAGTTAACAATAACGCAACCGAGTACTGTAATTCATACGTTAAATATGACATCTACAGTAGATGTCAAAAGAAAATGTCAAACAAAAGTCTACTATACTCAAAATTTCTCAATAATTTTTCTTCGTTCATAGTTTTTATTTAATGTTCATGACGCACGGCGAAACTTTTATGTTTAAATTTCACAACTGAAACAGTTGATGAAATTATAATTTAAGAACCTTTCATAAGCGCACTCTGAAAAATCGCTTTCGATCACACAGTGTCACCTTACCATTACGCATTACAGAAGATCGCATAGTGTTATCAAATATATATATAGTCTATGTGTGTGTGTTGTGTGTGTGTGTGTGTGTGTGTGTGTGTGTGTGTGTGTGTGCGCGCGTGCGTGCGTGTGGGTGTGTGTGTGTGTGTGTTTATGCTCTTATAATATATTATATTATATACGCTTACATACTCTTACATAAGCAAGACTATGAATTAAGAGAAATCTTTTTTTTAAATGTGTTATTCTTAAAAGGTTGTATTATATAATCTTTAAGAAACCAATTAAGATATTAATAATACATATTTTACTTGTAATTATGTTTAATGCAGAAAATATGTTAGACACTTATAAATTAAAACTAAAATAAAAGAAATCAGAACCAAATCAGTCTCAATTTGATCAATGGGAGTTTCCCGCTAAAACGTTCAGAAGGTGTGTAAGGTAGCCGAAATACTAATAATTTCATAGGAAAACCAACAAACGATAAAACATCCGATCGCCCGATATCGTTGCTTCCAGTGATATCAAAGGTTTTTAGGGGACTGCTACTGGAGAGAATCAGACTGACAAGCGGGGGTTTGGTTTCGGGCACCAATACGACTTGCGACCACACACTCTACTATAGGCCAGGTGCACCTAATTGTGGAAGAAATTGAAGGAAACGAAGGTGTGCTCTGGCTGCTTCCAGACCTTTGATCGTGCCTTTGATGAAGAGCGTGAGAGATGAGGCCGCCACTGCAGCATTGAATCAATTCGAGCGGCTCCAGCAATGCAAAAACCCTACAGCTCTACTGCTGACCCACAAGGTGTCAGTGCGCCGACTGGTTTCAAAGTAACATTAACTGTTCATCATCAGCAGTACTAGAATATCAAGTCGGTGTCTTTCACTGGAGCCTTTGACGTCACAACCGCTATCAGAAAGCAGCTCCATGTAGTACTCACAAAATAAAATTTCCAAGTACCAAATTTTGAGCTTAGTTTGTACCAAAGGTAACAATTGCTATTAAATAGTAATGCATAACAACTCACAATGAATCATTTTATATATTTGTATGCATTGCAATGTCAAAGTCGTCCTCCTCCTTCTCATCATCATCATCGTCTTCTTCTTCTTCATCTCCTTCTTCTTCTTTTTTTCTTCTTCTATTTCATCACTATCATCATCATCGTCGTCGTCGTTTTCTTCTTCATCATCATCTTCTTTTTCATCATTATCATCATCATCTTCAGTGACTGTAACTACAACAGTCATAGTTTGTACTTTGTGTGGTTTTACTCACTGATTATGATGACTTGGTCATTATGAGAAAATAAATTATTATTGATTGTGAGTTAGTGTTCGTTATTTGTTCAATTACATAGCAATCAAAATCTGCTAATTAATCAGAAATTAATCTTTTTAATCTGTGAATTTACGTTAGATAATAATACTTCTGTTAATCATGAATCTTTTAATGTTAAGTATTGGAAACATTTTTAAAAATATTGTATTGAAACAATAGAATTTTACATCAAACATTTTCCACCTACAATGTAAGGAAACAAATTATCTTCAAAAGTGTGATCCAACACGAAATCGCATGTTAGCATGTTGAGCTGAGTTGGCATGCAGATGTCAATTCTCTGGGGCTATTCACTGCACCGATGTTTTATAGCGGGCTCAGAAAACAATGATATTTCCCCACGAAATTAATAAAACATTTCGTTTATGCTGAAGTTGTAAGAGCAAACCATACTTTTGTGGTATTTTTTTATACCATATGATTATCTAAGGAAAAAACGTATGTCGTAATAGTGTGTTTTAATGTAACGTAATGCAACGTAAAATATAAAACAATTATGATTAGAAAAGTGATTTTTTAAAATTTTAATTTACAAGATCGTTTATTACTAATGTTTTAGTTAGCCTACTCTTAGAAACTTTAAGAATTACAGTAATAATAATTCTGGAAAAGAATTATACATTACTAAAATGTTTGTGGTACGTTTAAGCATAAAAGGTTTTTTTAAAGTTTTTTACCTATTTTTACTACGAAGTATTATACTACTTAATGGAAAATATTTTCTCACTATGTGCGTCCTGAATGCAGGTTATTTCTATTTCACACTCAAGTTTTTGTTACAAATTTGTAAGTTTAAGGTTGTAGAGTAAGCGGGGGCCTAAATGACGGAGCTCATTACTTGTCAATTCTCCCGCTTTTACTATAGAATATCAATTTCTCTGTATTATTAAGTAACAAAGTTATAACAAATTTTTTACGGCAGTAAGGTATTGCCTTAGCTGTGTACAGGTGATATTTCATATGACAGGTCTGATAAGGAATTCCATTACTTTGAAAAATATGAAAACAAATTCAAAGTTACGAACTTTTAAATGTTTTCAATAGGTAAGGGTTTAGAATCACCGTTACTGTGGCTCCTTGCGTTGATGATTCATCGTGTATATAGTTAATGTCATTGTATGAAGTTCAGAAATAACGCCAGGTACGCTATAGGTTAAGGGATGTTTTTACAAATGCCGAACTACAAACAAATGTCCGCAGAAGGGTAGTAGCAATCTACCTGGCCTTTTCGCCAACTGGCCCGCCACTTACCCTAACGGTGTCTCGACATTAGGTGCAGCCAAGAATGGACGCTACTTGTTCAGTAACAGAAGGCAATGGCTGATATTTCACCTGAATTAAACGCAATACAACATACAAAAGTGCACATTCTAGAATATGTGCAACATCTGCTCACAAGATTAGAAACTAAAATGTGAAATACCTCCACGAAATACGAGATATTGTGTGAGAAACCTCTTTTGAAAATTGAGTTCATGCGCTTTGTTACTAAGTCTCTCTCTATTTATGGAATTCTAAACTAGTCAGGTGAACATGTCAGTTCTATGCGTCACTTTGACCTCGGTTTCAGCGTAGCAAAGGACTGTTTTCTGCATACAGGAATGTACTGATAGTGAAACCATGACTATAACGCGTCAACACGCACTGTCCTGGTTAGTTTTCGCGAAGTTAGTTCTCAGGATGGATGTTTTTTCTCATTGACAGAATTCACGAGTTGCTGTACAGTAGTAATTCCCATATGTATGGCACATCCTTCATTATACTTTTCTTGTAACTTATTGAAGAATAAGTTATTCTGCACCCAACAGAGGTGCAGCTAATAATATCAAGTGTTTTAAGTGACAACCTCAGCCCAAGGATTATATCCTTTTTTAAAACCTTTTATTGTATACAAAAGTTATTTCCAATTGCCCAACATTGTATTATAATGTTTTTCATATTAATTTCAAAATACCATTAGTAAATTGAAACATTATGACTTCAAGATAGTTTTCTTATAAAGCCGGTTGATAGTAACGCTAGAGCTAGTAAACATGCACCATATCCGTTAAAGTCTTCAATGTGCATAGCTTTCGTATGTTCGATATTTAGGATATGGCCAAGTGAGAGTAATTGTAGCTTATGTCCTGTGAAACAATTGCTGTAGCAGAGAATACGTTTTGACGAACCTCCAAAAATTCTCGAAGAATTAATAAATACATAATAGCAGAATTTTATTTTGTATATGAAAAATTATAGTTTTCTTTTAAAAGCCTTTTATGTTAAGCACTACTTTACTCGGTTTCCTTTATAAATACCTCTTCGTACAAACACTTACAATTAATGTCCGCTCTGGAATTTGGATATACTTAAAGTAGGAACACGCATTTTGTCAACTTGTGCCTATTTTTAAGTCATACCTAATTTTAAAAAGTCGTACCACACTGACATTATAATAATTTTGCCTTCGGGTGTCAATTAACCCAATCAATATCGCCAAAAGAGATTTCTGTTGCTATTTAACCCATAAATCATCTAATGCAGCCCCGGCCAATATAAGGCCAAGAATTGAATGGCTCTTTCGAGTATTTGTAGGTATTTTTATTTCAATATTTAGTTATATTCAATATATGCATATAGATTCGAGGGGCCGCTAATTTTTATTTTTGTTCTTATAACTTTTAATATTGGCAATAATAACAATAATTCTTGCTCTTGAAATATGCGTGGTGAGTAATAATAGCAGTGATAAAATCTTCGCTAAAAAACATTAAAAAATACATTACAATATTATTCAAAATACTAGTATGTGGCTCACAATCTGGTCTCTTCCCAACTATTGACTCTTCATATAGAACGTTTGAGCGGCCATGGTCTAGTAGTAAGAAGGACAATTCCTCTGGTTGAGCGTTGTATTAATCATTTCACCCTATTACTAGCCAACCTAAATACATTGACCAGCACAAAGTATGTTGGTTAGATTTATGCTGCATGCTACATGTAGTAATTTTGGGAGTTTGTAATCGAAGGATTGAGTGAAGTTTTGAAAACCTAGAGACATAAAATATAAAAAAGGTTTTTATCTATTCATAAAAGTCAGGCTTTTTCACGTAAAACGCTCTCGTACTGTCTCTCGTACTGTAGAACTGTCTACGAGTTCTCATTAATATGATGCGTTTTTAAATAGTCCTATGAATAAAACTTTACCGAATGAGCTTTGGTGTAAAATATACAAAAAGAAGCCGTTTTGCTCAAGACGTTTTACCTAAGAATTAGAATCTTGCCGAGAGGATGGTCTGGGAGCTAACCGCCCATTATAGTCGCCTCATTAATTTAACGACAAACGATTATATCTGGATTATAGACCGCAACGACCTAACTGAATGGAATGACGCAATATTATATTGTAAGAGCTGCGAGTTGGGTTACGCCATTATTGCAAAATACACAATTGAAAAAATATTAGGAAATCAATTTTTTCAAAAATCGTTAACGAAAAGTACAATTTTTCTGAAGTTTCATGTTACTCTTACTTCACGGATAGAACTTTTACCGTCGATTAAAACTAGACGCCTCACTTCAGATTTCCTTAAGCTAAGCGAATTCCCCCGGGTAATTCGGGGCATTCAAATATGGCAGTTAATTCTAAGTCTTATTACGGGTTGACTTAAAGATGACTTAGAGGTTATGTTTAAAACATTTTGAAATGCAATGCCCTATATGTTTAAGGTTTATTGAGCAGTTCTGGAAAATCGGCCGAAGACGTAGTGTCTGGTCGTAGCTCGTCTCGTCTCAGGGGCGAACTTGTCACCAGTCCAGAGCCAAAAAGTCTGTATCGCGTCACCAAGCCACGTGTCTCAGGACTGACGCTTGTCACACAGGGGAGAGTCACGAGTTTGAGCTTGGATTCAGAGGGGGCGTGGTCTCAATATGTTGTACTGCAGATTCTCCTCATTAAGCATCTATATTTGTGATAAAGAGGTGGAGTCGCAAGACAGGAGCTCCTTTTCACCACTCATATATTTTTCAACATTTTTCTTCTTACAGTTTTAACAGAACACTCTGGCTAATATTCAACTAGCGCGTCCTGCTACGGTTACGCCCGCCTAAGACCGAGTCGCTAGGCTCATTGTCCGACCCTTAGGTGAGACCAAACGAATAATGGTCCGAATATTGTGTGATAACATAACGGTTCTGTAAGACAATGGAACCATTGAAGAGTATTTTAAGGGTATGTTACATTCTCGTCTACTTTGTAGTGACACATATGCTTTTAACCATCTAACCTTAAAAATGTATTTAGTTTGAATTTTAACTAGTAAAGAGTACGCATATTAGTCAAATGGTATTTCAGTATAATACTTGCTCATTATCTTTAAGTCATGAAATAATATATAGTTAAACTTGTTAAATTCTGAATTCATAAGATATTTAAAACTTTCAGCCTTTTACCTGAGAGCTGTTACTCATTCATTTCCTATTGTAGGATGTATGATTGTAATTTGAATTTTTTTAAATCATTTTAATTAGGGATGGGCCGATTCCGGTTCTCGATTCCAGGAATCGTCGATTCTAGGTGGTATCGAGGAATCGTCGATACTCGATTCTTCATCATAAAAGTGTCGATTCCGATTCCTATTTTGTTAACTATTAAAATATGTGTGTGGAGTAATTTATTAGAAAAATAATTAATTACCAACTATATCTTATTTATGTATTGGTTGATATCAATGAATTAAATGATTAAAGTAAACGAAAATATTATTATTTATGAAGCAACAGCAATCAAGATCGTAACCATTTCTGGTCGTTTGACAGCGGTCCTCTCTCTCTCTCTCTCTCACTAGAGCGGGTTCGATACTCTCTCTCTCTCTCTCCCCCACGTGTCTTACTGCCACTGATTTATAGATGTCAGAACAAAACACTAAAAAAGTACAGTAAAAACTCGATTAACCGTGGCCATGATGGTTGAGCGAATAGACAGATAACAGAAACACCGTATTATTCCTCCGAAACTTAACCTCAATAAATTATATTATAGACGGTATTCGGTTTAGGCTACTGGCCGTCGCGTCAATTCGATGACAGTTAACAGAAACTGACGGTGGAAAACCACATAATATATCAAATATGAAAAAGCAATTAAACAACATTCATTTTGCCCAAATTTATCAACAAAAAAGATCTATACTTGAAGAAACTTTATCCTCAGACACAGGACCTATAAGTGATAGTCGGTTAAAAATCAACTGGGCTTGAGGAATAAATACAAAATAGGCCTGAATCAGTTGCACTTGTTCCAGACACCTGCAGAAAAAAGGTCCCACCAGATGTGGAGAAGGTATGCCCCACTAATCCAGAATGTTGAGGAAGAAGGTACCCCAGGGGAATTGACAGTAGAAGAAGAAGTAAACAATTATCTGGGGGAACCATTAGCCAGTCCAGATTGTGATGTTGGAAAGTATTTGGCAGTACAAAGTGCCAAATACCCTCATTTAAATGCTATGGCAATAAAATACCTGTCTGTCCACTCGCGACAGTGTTTTCTGAAAAACCTTTCTCAACTTCAGGAGCTATATGTGACTAGCGATGAAACTAGGTTGACCCACAACGTGTTCAAATGCTTGTGTTTTTGAACAGAAATGTACATTACCTGCCACACTTTTAAATTTTAAAAACTATCCTATTTGTATTAATTTTTTACTTTTTATGTTGTTTGTTTGTTTTTAACTTTTGTTTTGTTTTGAGAGACAATGTAAATAGGCTTAGGTATTTTTTCAAACATTATAAATTAAGTAAAGTTCACATTGTTAATTTTAAAATAAGTCATTACTTTTATCTGATATGTTTTTATGCTTTTAAAAATTCCTATTGATAAATCAAGGTGAAGGTTTTGTGTAGCCTATTACATTAAAACAGAACTTTTAAAAGGTTTTGCCATATAACCAAGATGTTAACTAAATTAATTATTAGAGAATTAGAATGTAAGCTAATATAACTTTAAAGAATCGAGAATCGAGTAAAGAATCGAGAATCGAATGGAAAATTTTAGAATCGGAATCGGAATCGGAATCGAAAATTTTAGGAATCGGCCCATCCCTAATTTTAATACTGTTAATATAATATATACTTACACAGTTAACTTTTATATGCTGGGTTTCAAATGATAAGATTTTAGTCCATCAGGTTTTTTTAGAACAAGTTAACTGGAGGCAAAAAGAATTATAAAGCAATATTATTAAGAAAAAAAAATCAAAAACATTAAAAAAATGGTAGCCTCTTGTTTCTTAGAAAAGAAAGTAGATTAAGAGCGACAATGGGCGGCATTTTCTGGAAACTTTCTCAAACAAGGCTAATTTCAACCCGGCACACAAAGTGATATATGCTGTTGTTGAGGCTCACTTCTACACTTGAGTTCTGCAGTGCCTGCATTGTGACGTGCAGAATGTTGATTGTGCAGAATTTTTTACTTTCATCCGCTGACCAAAGCCACGACGTAACCTTCAATGGCAGAACAATAAGTCAGCCGATAGTGCGTACGTGAGTTACATTTGGATTCGATGCCGATTGGCTTGCACTATTCCTGGGTAGAAAATAAAAGCGATAAACAGCTTGCCGTTTGTTGTAGTGACTTAACATTATTGAAAATGTTCTACGAAAATCGGTTTACAAACTTTTGGGTAGAATGTTGAACACGGAATTATTACAGTTATTTTGAACATAGTCGTTCTTATTTTGGTAAAAATGTTTACGGTTGTTTCCTAAAGTATTTTTACCCATGCTTTTACCTCACAACTACAGTAATTTGTTAAATTTTGTTAATGTAAAATTCGTTCAACATTCTTTTCCCTTCACTTCATAGTTGCTAGCTGTTTTATTTCATCTGTGATAGAGAATTCACTGGAAACGGTAAAGACTGGGACGGGGGAGTGCATAGTTCTGAACAAGAAACCAGAAATAAACAAGTTACTACAAATATTGCGATGTCCAAAGAATATAATGCAAACTATATGTGTAGTCAGAAATAGTACAACTTGAAAATTAATTAACAACTTACAACTTACAAATATTTATTTACAATCTGCGACCTGTTTGTTACCATACATAAACAAAAACACAAACAAAATAGCCCGCAAATTTCAAGAAATAGGATAAAAAAACCGCATAGAAAACTAATAACAAGTTACAATACAAAATACAACACGACGCCAAGAACAAAGATGAACTACAAGCACCAGACGTATATAAACTGAACTGCGACGAATGTAACAAATTCTACATTGGACAAATAGCTCGAAGCTTTAAACAAAGAGTTGAGGAACACAAACAGAACACCATTTCAACATTTTACAATCACATAAAAGAAACAGGACACAAATACACAGACATTTACCATAACCTAGAAATCCTACACATCAACAAAACACCACATCTCAACACACTAGAACAATATGAAATTTACAGACACCCAAAAACACAATGTACAAACATATTAAACGAACAAACACAATACAAATCACACATACTCTTTGATACTATCGGAAGCCTACCTTTAAAACCGTCACCGCTTGACCCGACATCTCCATGCAGAAGACACTGATGAAGATCGCCAGATAGCGATCGAAAACGTTCTGTCTCAGTACGTTTTAACAAAGTTACGAAATTTAATGTTAGATAGTTATATAGTATTCTTTAAGTGATTAATTAAGATTCGCCGAACGTAATGGACTACAAAATTCAAGAAATCTTCAGGAGTGTTTATAAAATACAGATAATCTGCATATTTCTAAGATCCATTTATTTTGAACAAGCGTTATGTTTAACTTCTTTGTTTGCTGAAAATTAAATTACTCCCAAGCATTGTTAAAAACACTAATATTTTTAACAGATGTAAAGGAAAGTTAAAAAATGAATTTAATAATAAAAATAGTTTTGAGCTACATTTAAACAAACTTTCGTTTTAGCTTTATACTATGTTTAAAATTAACATTTAAGAATCTCAACACTAACTCCTTTTCTATATTGTTCCTTTTTTTTTTTTACACACACACACACGAACTCAAATAATATATTTCTGTACATATATAATACTATAAAACCAGTAATTCTTACTGTAACACTTTTTATAATGAACACTAATGCACGCTATGCAATAAGAAGGCTGATTAAATTCACATAAAACTACTTTGTGCTAGTGCATATCTAACACGTGCATTAGGAACCGTTATAGGAAGTTTAGCTTGATTCTGCGGTGAATGAAAGCAAGTTGTCACTTGTAAACACTGATCATTGCAACCGAAACGGCGGCTCACGCATCATTTGGATAAACGTGTCTGAATGAGGTTTGTAGGTTAGCGACAGGCAGGTTAGTGCTGCAGCAATACGTCAGGCTGTGGTTGTCGCTACTGAAATATTTGTACAAATTTGCATATTATTTCTTTCCTCCATAATGAGCGCAAACTATTCTTTAGCCGTATTTGAAGATATTATTTATTTAGAAAGAGATTCAAGAAATAATAATAGCTTACAAATGTAGTCTTTAGATTTTTTCGAATAGGCAATAAAAATTCCTAGAGTAATTATTTAATTGAAATATTCAACGTTAGTCATAGATAGGTCTAACACTAATTACTTTATGAGAAGAATTATCCCCGTGTCTACTATAAAATACATGTAATAAAAACTAATACTCGATTCTCACAATAAAATGTTTAATCTCGCCGTACATGTTTCGGCAACTATGTTGCCATCTTCAATTACTAATACGTAAGTTATCGGAGAATAATTCAATTAATTTCAGAGTATACCTTATTTATTTAATAAGTAAATAGATTATTTGCAAGAACAATAATAATTCAGTTATAAGTCAGCTAAACTAAACAAAGTAAGGTAATGAAAAATCTATCAAGAATATATTAAAGAAATAATACAAAATTAAAACATATTATTATTGTACAAAACCAATATATTATTCTGATTTAACAACTTTAGTTTCTGTCTTAGTTTAATGTACATAAGAAATACAAATTATATAATTAGATAACACAACTTAATGTGTATTTAACGAACATAATTACTAGGAAACATGAAACAAATATGAATTTTTGGATAGCATTGATTTATTAAACAATGTTACAAATGAATAAAAAATATATTCACATAATATTTAACCAAGATTTGGATCATTAGCGAAATTAGTTATGAAGGATTACGATTTGGTTAGGTCCAGGTACTCAAAATTCATTAAAATTTCTCGGTATTTTGTTTTGTATAGAGTTTCCCAAATACTTTCCGAAGTATTTATCTTTATATCCACAAACACAACATTGGCAAGCTATTACAGACTAATTCAAAACATAATATAATCTTTGGTGAAATATTTTGTGGGGGTAATACATATGTAGATTAGCAACACTGTACTTAATGTAAAATGTACAATACTAGTAAACGTTTTCCGTAAAAATAAAAAAATATATAGACCCAAAAAGAAAATATCACCTTAAAATATGAATTAGAAATTAATTTGTATGTTTGTAGTAAAACAAAAATAAATATTATTAATAAGCACATAATAATTTGGCCATTATTTATTATCTTTCTAATAAACGTTTTGTGTGAATTAACCAGAATTAAGTTTTCTATTTCAGTAGTTCTGTAAAAGAGTAAATTATATGTCACAATGTTAAATTTAGTTTTTACCGAACAATATGTGGCGTAATATTTTATAAACCTGGTCAGGTTATTTCTACTTAGTTTAAATAACTTACTTTGAGCTATTGTAAGTACTTTAAAGTAAGGCTTTAATAGTAACTTTTAAATGCCCCTTCCGGTGGTTTTCAATATCATGCCATTCCAATAAAAATGCTTAATTTACTCCTATGCTCTTTTATTTATATTTGCTTGCAGCCTATATATAAAGAAATATTGACACAATATTTTTCAAAGAATATACCGGAAGTAGATTAATAATAAATTCAACACAACCATAATATACATATTTGATTTAAACACGTTTAAAGACCATCATATGCCATAAATACAATTTACAAATTATAAACAGAAGTCGATTTTTTAAAGTTCCTCCTGAATTATAATACACATCTTGTTACGTATAATCGTATTAACTAAGGACGGACTCATGGAAAAACCTCTGAAGAGAAAAAATATTATTTGTGATTTCAAGTTTATTTATTAAGAGTTACTTTGGTTCATAGGCCTACCACAAATCTTATTTATTTATTAGAATGTTTTAGTTGCGTCTCCAGTTGTTCGCAGAACGTAAAGTCGATTAAAACAATATCTGACGGGTTGTTGGCGTTCAGGTTTTGTAAACACGGTTGAAATCGTTTTCAATTACCTTGTTGTCAAGTCTAAATGTGTGGTTGTTTAATTACACAGAGCTGCACAGAAGGCTGGAAGGACGACAGATCTGCGAGAGCAGGCGGTCTAATTACTTCCTGATAACGTCTAATGTACATGCGCAGTAGATGATCAGTGCTCTTGTTAACATGTCTGCCAGATAAACACCTGCTGATCACAATTATCCCTTCAATGTAGAAAACTAACTCGGTCAGGTGGAAGATTTGCACCGCTGTAAAACTTGTCAAATAAGTGAAGCGTGTGTGTCAGTAAAAATCGGTTTTGTGAATATTTAAGCTCTAAGTTCGAACAGTATTTAGTTATTGGCTTTTAATTATTAACAAATTTTAAAAAATTATGAAACTAGTTTAAATTGTTTATCATCACTTCTTTCTTCTTAATCATCAATACCATCATTCCCTCTACCACCAGAACCCCATCGTCATCGTCATCGTCATTGTCGTCATCTTTATAATAATAATAATAATAATAACCATCATCATCATGATCAACGATAACACCAACATCATCCTTACCACTACCACCAATACATACATCATCAACATCACTACAACAGCGTTTACCATCATTGCCATCATCATCACTATAGTTACCAACGATCATCAAGATACCTAGTATTATTTATAACGTAGTTTAAATATGTCCTAACTCAATATAAATAATTTTGACGTTATTGGATTTCATTGGTTACCCAAATTGCTCCCTTATCTCAAAGTTCGATTAATAAGCGCGCTGGAATCACGGCAGCCGTCAGTTAAAGAAAAAACCTTCCAGAGAGTACCTATTCCTCTCCAATATCCATGTGGGCTCTACAACACCACATGCTGCGACAAATAAGTATTGTTGATACTCTTTTTCTCTCACAACATGTCCAATTTAATATCCTTATCTTCCTCTTGCTTAAGTTTCTTCTTTTAATCTTGTCCTTAAACCTCATTACTCCATATATGATCTACCTATTTTATTTCTATATCCTTCTCAATAATATATCTTGAAATCCTAGTCAAAAATTCAAAGGCTATACTACTTGGTGTATCATATTCCCATTCCTCGACATGGTGTGTTGCATCCTGTAGCTGTTAAATAGTCTTGGCCTAAAGTTGTTATAATTGTCTGTCAAAACAAATATATCACAGTAAAATAATTTCCTTTAATTAGACAAAATAATAGTTAAAATATGCTACATATTTTAAAAATATTAAAATTCGAATTTTTATTTTAGCAATTTTCAAAATCTGTTTTCTTGAGGAAGGTAGTTCTGAGATGCTTATACTTTTAAATCTAGCCTGACCATTCACCGTTTCCAAGATAAGATAAATCGTTTAAAACAAATGAGCTTGCGTCTTGGGAAGATGGATTGTAGGCCTAAACGTACACAAAGCATGACTAGAAAAACGCTACACACACAGCCTACATTCCCTTCGTGAAGTCGCCGAGCGCCAACATATGTCTTACCGACTTTTAGCTGACACTTCTTGCTTACTAATTAATTTCGTACTAACTGAAATGTTTCGAGTTCGGCTTACAACTGTCGTGACCTGTAAACAAGCATCAACACTCTGATATATTGAAGCAGAAACTGGGGTGGGGTAATGCGAACTTGTTTAGTTTATAAATATGTTATAATTTCTTTTTTAACTGTTTCTCACAACTTGGCGTCGAATTTGTTAAAAGCGTTTAACTTTGGCAGTTTTATAAGAAAAGAATATCAAGCTGTAAGAACTTGAAAAGTGTGTTAGATATAGTTACGATTTATTGTTCTACCGTTCTTTCCTAGAGGGCAGGAGTGTATGGGTACCTCTATTTAGCCCCGGTAAGAGGTCAGTTGAAATTAGAGAAGCGTAAGTACTTCCTCAAGCTACACTTTTCCCTTCCTCAGGTACCAGGGTTTAAGTCTTATCTACCTATAATTAAATTTATTTTCATTCAACCTTTACGTATTATAGGCACCTCTATTTAATATTATAGACCTCTATTTAACTCAGTTGAAAGTATATCTACTTTTGGCAAGCATCTCTGTCCGGGGATGTCGTAATTTTATCCTATTTTCAGTACCAATGGTTTATTATAAGTCAAATTTTAAAAGCCGTTATTAGTTCTTAGGTAGAAATTGTGTATTCGTCGTCTAAAAAACATCACGTACGGTCGTCATCCCTCATCGAGGCCATAAATCGCGGCCTCCCAGTCCCAACCCTTAGACAACCCTATTAGCACGCTTCCTTGATGCCGTATTTACATTTGTTTTTTATTTATACTATACATTAAAAAGTATTAATAAGTTCCAAAATAATGAGTCAAGCCTACGAGTTTGCGAAAGTCCAGGGGTCGACGTTTTAAAAATGACCTGCAGCACCTCCAACCTCCCCTCGTCCTTGGTCTCTCGCCAAGCCCTGCAGCCCCCAAGTACCAGCTTATACAATTTGACCTATATGTCCCTTTCTTTTAGGTAAGTCATTTCTTTCTATCTAATAATGTCTTATCTAAATCAATTAATAGCAAATAAAATTATGCACTCAAATTATCTATATAGTTATTGGTTTACGTTAGAATACCACACAAGTGTTTATGCACCACTAAGAGGTTTATATTAATAAATAATTTACAAATTCCTTTTAATCACTCTTAATTTTTTTGTGAGTTTAAATACAATACTTTAAATATGAAATATTCAAAATAAAATTTCTATTAAAAAACAAAATGCTGATTACTCAAAAACGTGTATAAAATCTAAGATTCTGTTTTCTGAGCGGCATGAGTAGGTTTTATAATTAAATCGAACGTTTTCAAATCTCAATGCCAAAGTAGACGTAAATCAAATGAAATCTCTAATTTCTGAGAGTGACACTTGACTGGTAAGAGTGGCAGAAAAGCTAATGGCATACAGGGCTTACCTTACTTACGAAGTCCAGTTAGTAGCGCTGGCGGTGTTCCAGAATGACCTTGGAAAATTATTATTAAACGATTAAATCATACAATACCAGTTTGTTATAAGATAATGATACTGATTGAATAATTAGGTTTCATGTATCTCATATGAATAAAATGTATACATGTTCATTAATATAAGTTTCTATTTAAGATATTAATGTTAAACAGATTTATAGAAAATAACACAAAACTACAATGTTTTACCAAAAATAGTGGTCAATGTTTTAGGAGGTTCTGGTTTAATTAATGTTTCGGTTATCCGAAGATTATTATTATATGACCGAAATAAAAACTATTTGTAGTTTAAGAAATTATCTAACAAGGAATACAGAGGAAAAAATGTAAGTCAATTCCTACTGAGGTCTACAATAAAAAATTTGATTTAATTTACTTTTTATTTTATAATTTTAATTATTACACACACACACACACACACACAAACACGATGGAATTACAATATTGAGTGGAAAAATAAACAGCAAATTTCCTTGCAATTTTCCAATTGCCTCTTTATACAGTATTTGGTGTTGATGCATTATTTTTGTTTGTTACTATTTATTCGCTGTTTTTCGTTCCTAATTTATGAAGCTGGTGGTAGTCTGCAACTTCTCATTCAACCCCCCTCTTACTATGCTTCTCTATTGCAAGGAATCTTTCTCTTAAAATTTCATTACAACTGGCGTAAATGATTTCTAGCTATGGAAAAGTTATCTCACTGCCAAAGTGCTAGAATTCAAACATGTAGTTCCTCTGTTCGAATCCAACAAAAACATCAAGTTTTTAAAAATTTAAAATTAATGAATGAATAAATAATATTCGAGCTGGCTTGTGAGTGAAAGTTATAATTAAAGAATAAAAATATGGTACAACTCACAAATATACAATTTTTTATTTCATGCGCGTTTCAACGACTAATTTGTCGTCATCCTCAGTGAAAATACACAAATGAAATTAACTACAAAATATATATATATATATATATATATATATTAAACATAACCTATAAAGTTTTAGCAAAAGTAGGTTATGTTTAATCTATATATATTATTTTAGTTAATTTCATTTATGTATTTTCATTGAGGATGACGACAAATTAGTCGTTGAAACGCGTTTGAAATAAAAAATTGTATATTTGTGAGTTGTACCATATTTTTATTCTTTAATTAAGTTATAATGAATGAATATTTGAAAAAAATTGTATTATCATCAATTGACATGCACTATAAGTTAAATAAAATTATTTGAACTTGATTTGATGAATAAGAACGTATTTGATTAATGATTGAGAATTTGCACAAGATATATAGGCCTATATATAAAGAGAGTGTGAGGTGATAAAAGGAATTGAAAGATTAAAGTTAAATTAATAAAACCAATTTTATATACAATCATTACATCAACTAATCAGGCCTACGCAATATTTATGTTGTAGACCAAATAACAAACTTTGAATGAATTATACGTTTATAAGTAAATCCACTTCCCTTTTAGAGAGTGAGTAAATTGAACCCGTTCCTGGGAACGATTAATTATGCCGACCGTATCGTACCTGTCGTGAAATAATACATATAACATATCTGGTTAACTCACGCTCCAGTAGGTTTACGTACGTCGGGCGAAAATTAATTATAAAATGGAAGGGGAAAAACCGGAGAGCCACAGAAAGTAGATGCGAACAATCGCCGTATAAGCAATTAATGATTGCCGTGACATCTTGGTTAGCGGTACCGGATGTGCGTTCCGGCTGCTTTCACTGAAGAAGTCGTGACCCAAACTGCGCCAAAACACGGCTGCGATCAATAAAAACCTGCCCACGCCAATTCAAAGTGCGTGTCCTTGTCAAAGGATCCACCGACCCGTCTCCTTGATATGTCCATATTACTGCTGCATTCTGCTGATGAGTGGCAAAGATAAACTAAAGAGAGATTTTCATTGTTGTTAACTTTACAAGGCAAGGCAGTTGTATGATATGCCAGACATATGGTGATTGTCCAAACCAAAACGTTACAACTGTCATTGCGCAGCTAAATAAATAAAATCAAACATAAATTTATTTATTAAGAAATTTAAATATGGTATTTTAGGGTAGATTTCTCAAGGACGCTTAGAATTAACAGTGTGTTGAGTGTAAGTGTAAATAACTAAGAGTTAAGTGTGTGTACTAAGTGAATTTACTTATATATATATATATATATATATATATATATATATATATATATATATAAATTTTATTTTTCAACTTTGCAACAGTTTCTTGTATTCACTTATCACTATATGTACTTAAGAATCTTACTTGGTATTTATGCAAGTTAACTTTCAAAGATTGATATTATCTTCATTGTCGAGCATCAACTGTCGATTTTAAATTTAGAATGATATTATTATTTATTGCTTTATTTTGTGAGATGTATAATCCATCGTCAACATATCGTATCCAATGTCCGTTGCAATCGTGTATTTTTATGGTTTGTGTGATTAATTCGTCAAGGTTTTAGAGGTAAATGTCTGATTTTATACTTGAGATGGGTAATCCCATTGCTAAGCCATCTATTTGTTCTTATGTCTTATTATTAAATATATTATTTTATTGGTTTAGTATGGTCTTTAGGCATTTTGTAATTTGGTTTGTGTATTTAGCGTTGGTTTTAAGATAAGATAATTTGTTTTTTATAGAGGTCTTACGGGATTGTTGAACATTATGTATTTGGATCAGCGGGTTCATTTTAGGGGATTTAAATTGTGTATTGTGTATCGGTAAGGGTGTTTTAGCTGAATAAATTGTTATTGTTTTTTATTGAAGTTTAATTTTAGTTTTTGTACATAATTATAATAAAATTATAATGTAATAAAATTATAGTGTAATAAAATTATAGTGTAATAAAATTATAGTGTAATAAAAAACAGAACAACTTGTACATCGTTACAAGACAGAAGCTGTAATGACTGAAATTAGACGAAATGACATCATCCTTGTCATTGTCAACCGTACTTTAACCCTGCAGATATCCAACTTTTATTTGAATACTCTACTTTCAGAGATGCCGGATTATTGGAAGTGCCGGACTATATGATGCCGGATTAACGAGCTTTTACTCCAGTTCTACCTTTTATTAACTATGTAAATTGCTTGAAAATTCAAAAAAAGGCGAATTCTTACACCCTTATTAAAACTGAGTTCGATAAACTATGTATAGGATATTAGCGGTAACCAGTGCCTACATATCATTAGTGGCGTATATAGACACAAAATTTCGTGGGTGCCCCAACATCCAGGAAGTCGGAGAAGGGTTCCGGTGTATCTATCCTGCAAAACGTTTGTTTATTGTTGTCTTAAAAACACAGGTTTTAAGTATACGTTATATTTCATTAAAATGATAGTTAATTTAATATCAGAACATATTGTTAAAATGACCATTATACTACAAATAAAGTACAAAGTTTGGAAGCTAACGTTATAGAAAATAATACATGGCAGTGTGCCAACTATTTTTTTTCTTTTTGTGTTTGAAATTCGAGGGGGGCTCAAACGCCCTGAGCCACCCCTTATATATGCCATTGCATCACCATAAGTAGAAAATGTTTAGCAAGATTAACAATAAAATTTAAAGTTATGTTAAATATTCAAGCAATGGAAATAAGTTATGATATGTGTGATTAGCAGACGTGAAAGGAAAAGGTTCGTGTAGGCTGTTATACGAAACCGGTTAATGAATAGTGATCAGCTGGCAATTTGCCGGCAACGTTATGTGTTCATACAGAGCACCGACTTTGGGTGTGGGCTTCTACACTAACTACTACGTTTGTCCAAGATGCAGGCCTACAGATGCACGTGCATTCATTGTGTCTCTCGCTGTGTCGGTACTAATACGTTTGTCCAAGATGCAGGCCTACAGATGCACGTGCATTCATTGTGTCTCTCGCTGTGTCGGTACTACTTCGATTGTCCAAGATGCAGGCCTACAGATGCCCGTGCATTCATTGTGTCTCTCGCTGTGTCGGTACTACAACGTTTGCCCAAGATGCAGGCCTACAGATGCACGTGCATTCATTGTGTCTCTCGCTGTGTCGGTACTACTACGTTTGTCCAAGATGCAGGCCTACAGATGCACGTGCATTCATTGTGTCTCTCGCTGTGTCGGTACTACTACGTTTGTCCAAGATGCAGGCCTACAGGTGCACGTGCATTCATTGTGTCTCTCGCTGTGTCGGTACTACTACGTTTGTCCAAGATGCAGAACTACAGATGCACGTGCATTCATTGTGTCTCTCGCTGTGTCGGTACTACTACGTTTGTCCAAGATGCAGGCCTACAGATGCACGTGCATTCATTGTGTCTCTCGCTGTGTCGGTACTACTACGTTTGTCCAAGATGCAGGCCTACAGATGCACGTGCATTCATTGTGTCTCTCGCTGTGTCGGTACTACTTCGATTGTCCAAGATGCAGGCCTACAGATGCACGTGCATTCATTGTGTCTCTCGCTGTGTCGGTACTACTACGTTTGTCCAAGATGCAGGTCTACAGATGCACGTGCATTCATTGTGTCTCTCGCTGTGTCGGTACTACTACGTTTGCCCAAGATGCAGGCCTAAGATGCACGTGCATTCATTGTGTCTCTCGCTGTGTCGGTACTACTACGTTTGTCCAAGATGCAGGCCTACAGATGCACGTGCATTAATTGTGTCTCTCGCTGTGTCGGTACTACTACGTCTGTCCAAGATGCAGGCCTACAGATGCACGTGCATTCATTGTGTCTCTCGCTGTGTCGGTACTACTACGTTTGTCCAAGATGCAGGCCTACAGATGCACGTGCATTCATTGTGTCTCTCGCTGTGTCGGTACTACTACGTTTGTCCAAGATGCAGGCCTACAGATGCACGTGCATTCATTGTGTCTCTCGCTGTGTCGGTACTACTACGTTTGTCCAAGATGCAGGCCTACAGATGCACGTGCATTCATTGTGTCTCTCGCTGTGTCAGTACTACTACGTCTGTCCAAGATGCAGGCCTACAGATGGACGTGCATTCATTGTGTCTCTCGCTGTGTCGGTACTACTACGTTTGTCCAAGATGCAGGCCTGCAGATGCACGTGCATTCATTGTGTCTCTCGCTGTGTCGGTACTACTACGTTTGTCCAAGATGCAGGCCTACAGATGCACGTGCATTCATTGTGTCTCTCGCTGTGTCGGTACTACTACGTCTGTCCAAGATGCAGGCCTACAGATGGACGTGCATTCATTGTGTCTCTCGCTGTGTCGGTACTACTACGTTTGTAAAATTATTGTTTTAGTGATTGTTCAAATGCGAATTTATTTATAAAGAGAGCCTGAATTTGGTTCTAAAATAATAGAACGTTAAATAAAAAAAGGCGTTCAGGCACAGTCTTTAAAGTAAAACTAAAAAAATTTCTAGCTTACTAGATAAAACATATGGTATTTTGTTACTTTATATTTAAAATGGCGGAATAGCTGGTGGGCGTCTCTCTTCACCCCAATGGAGAGTAGATCTGTTTCTGGTAAGAGACCCTGAAGCTTCTACAACAGTTTTTCCTACACTCCCATTACCAGGGGACCATTATATCCTTTTATTTCCACCTACCCTTATTATTCTTCTTACATGGGAATGTAATGAGCACTTTAGGTGTGCTTTCATGTTCGCCACGATAACCCTATACCTTGTCCCTACCTATATATACGCATTCGTTTCCTAGTTCGGCGATAATAGCCATGGGCGTAAAACTACAAAATGATAAGAATAATAAAATGGTAATGATATTGATTAGTATTATTATTAAATTAATAGTAATAAATAAAATTAATATGATTAGTATTAATTTACTCCATCACTTAAGGTACTAGCTTTTAGTTTAAAACACTTCTAAATATGTTACGCTTGCCTATAGTAGCAACTATTTTTATAATTGTTGAGGACAGCTGTTTCAGGAGATGTATCCCTCTGTCAGACTGTAAGTCTAGTCAATGGGCCACATCTCCCGAAACGACTGACCTCAACAATTATAAAAGTAAGGGCTACTATATGCAAATGTAACAAATTTACAAGTGTTTTTAGTTGCAAAAAAGAGCTAATTTTCATTCTTTAGACAATTAGTAGATAAATTTAAAAAGAGAAACTATATAATCCTGATAGGGGGTATTAACCTCCAAAAGTCTCTCGTTGCACCCTTAACTTCAAGGGAGAAGTATAGACTGAAACACCCGTTAACAAAAAGTGAGAAGACGGTTTTAAATTTGCAGAGATGATTTTTAAAATCACTGCAGTAGAGGAGATAAAAGCCAGAGAGAAGGTGAGGTGGCGCATGGTCTCAAGTTTTAATGATAAAAATACTAAGGTAGTATGCTTAGTTTAATGTATGAAGAAGATTATAAATTAACTTGCGAAGTAATCAATTAGTAAAATAAATATTAACGTTTTTAACTGAAACAATGTCAACGTAAGGGATGTTGTGAGGACTATATCGTGGTGTAACACAGTGTCATGCGGCAACGGAAGCCACATCATCCTGTTACATTTAATACAGCAATAAATCACGTCTAATATGCGCATTTTTAGGTGCCAAAGCTTCCTGAACAACAGCCTTACATCAACTAACTATGGGCCGTAAATTTAGCCTCTGGAACTTGTTTAGCTTATAGTGGAGAGCGCTCTGCAGTCGTAAATATTAGTTACGACCCCTACAAAACCTCGTATAGCAAAGACTTTGCATTTTCCTTCAGAAACTAATTTCCCGACTTCGCCGAACTTCAACAGACTGGAACACTCTTAAAAGTTTGACTTCTTTTCTGAGTTTTCTGCATGTACAGGAAACAGAGGTTTTATTGTTTTCTGGACAAATTTATAGTATAGGTTTTTATTACTGTATGAGTGCAAATAATTTGGAGGGTTATCGGCAACTTTTCCAAAATAGAAAAATGTATTACTGTTGCTTAATAATCTACAAAATAAATTTATAATTTAAAAAAAAACACATTCATATTAAAGTTGCTTGCTGCAATCATCTTGAATTCACTGATTAAACTATAAGCAATAATTGCGTAACTAAGTGAACACACGCTTGCTGACGCGTTTTGAAACAATCGTTTCATGCACAAAGTCAGCTTCGTGACACTACTCTAAAGCAAATAAGTTCTAAAGTATTCACTTAGTGACGCAATAATTACTTATAGTATATACATTCCTTGTATAAATACATAACATTGTATGAATAAAATATTAATGTACAGAAAACAGTTGTTTTTTTCATATATTCATGATAAATGGTCGTAAAATTTCAATGTAGCTACTACTTACTATCAAACGAAAACTTACCTTTATTTTACATTCTCAAAATGTAGCGTTTGTTTTTTTGAAATATCAAAATATTTACAGTTTTAAGAGTTATTTCGGAAATAAAAATTTACAAATCAATTAATAATTGTGTATAAATGATTGTATAAATAACTCACATATCCTTCATTTAGACATTTTGTGTATTTATTAACAATAAATGTCAATGATATTGCTATAAAAAAATTTACTCGGTCGTATAGAAAGTACAACGGTAGAAAAAATTACATATTGAAGATGACTACCAAAAAATTAAAAAAATTAAAAACATAAAAAAATAATTGACTTTACAACACACAACTTTATAATGCTAGGTATTTTTAGAAAAGCAGTACGATATCGTGTGCTGCTATATAGCTACAATCTATCCGGTTTTTTTAGATTTCTTTGTAAAAATATGAAAACAAGTTTCCTAAGGCAAAGTAACCGCTTGCAAATGAACTGCCTTCATCCTGGTGAGCGCTTTAGCATTACAGCACACAAGGCGGAGACCGTCTTCCACATCATGCATGAACCAAGTGCTCGGATTGAGAAACTGTACTTTCCCTAAAACCAAACCTATCCTAACAGATTTGTAACTATATAACACTAAACATAGCCTATGCTTTAGCTAAAGTTTCACATAATTTTATCTTTTAAAAGTGAAACTAAGTTTATATATTGTTCAAATTTTTACTTTTGATGTCAGATAGGTTTTATTATTTTAAACGTCTTGGTGAAGTCTTTTTAAAAGATTTTATGCAATCAAATGCATACAATGTATTATTAATTTGTATGTTTCCATTTCAGAAATGACTTTTAAAAGTGTTTTTTAATGATTTCTTTCGTATACCACAAATCTAAATACAGTTTAGATCTTGAAGAGAGATTGCTTTTTTGCTTATTTGATTAGACTTGTATTTTTGACCACTTAATTAATTCACAATATCAAGAGCACAGTGGTACAATATATTACAATAAAAATATTGAAAAGAACCCCAATACCACAAAAGTAATCAAAAATAACAAATAAAACAAGTTACTTAAGATTAAACCCTTATGTACATTTCGATGACCATGTCATCATCATCAGAGGGTCTTGTTACAAAACACAATCTAGCACACAAGAAGTTACAAACTACATTCTAGTTTGTAACTTCTTGTGTGCTAGATTGTGTTTTGTAACAAGACGCTCTGATGATGATGACATGGTCATCGAAATGTACATAAGGGTTTAATCTTAAGTAACTTGTTTTATTTGTTATTTTTGATTATTTTTGTGGTATTGGGGTTCTTTTCAATATTTTTATTGTAACTTAATTAATTGTATAAACTAACATTGTGGTTTTTCATGAGTAAAAGATTTTATTATATAAGTTGGAAACGAATATATAATACAACTGTAATTGCGTATGCAGATACTGTATCGCATTAGAATAATTCACCTAACGTGTTTAGTCTATTAAATAGACGACGAATGTTTTAGTTTTTTTTTTTAAATTACAATTATAGAAAGAGAAACCAATTTTTGTTAAAAATTAGTAAATCGTTTAAATCGAAATTGATTATTATATATTTTTAAAACAAGAAAAACAACAATCTGTGCCACAGCTAAAGTATTTTCGTCCTAGATTTGATTAAACAAATGCATTTTCGACCACCTATACGGTAACGTGTCACAACAGACACACACCCGTGACCAATTATAAACGACAGGTATGGGTTGAATGCTTTGCCCACCAAGGTATGCCTGCGCTCTGTGCCACCTATGTAAACACCGAGCTACCACGACTTGAGTAACGGCACAATTAGTTTATTATACCCACTCGCGCATGCCAATTGAATTTCCATTATGATAACTGCGCCTCTCCGAGATGTTGGTATACGAGTGCATTGTTCCTGGCAAGCTGGCATAAAGATCGGAAGGAACAAACGTCGCCCATTAACTAGGTAATGCTAGAGTTTTATGGAATGTGTTTTGTAATTTTGCACTTTAATGTGCTTCCATCTTTGTTTACTACAAGATTCATGTTAGCTACTACAACTTTAAGGCCTCCTACTTTAAACTAAAAATGTCTCTTATATATTTATTTAATAATTTATTACGAATATAAATTAACAGTAAATTATATAATATTGTGTTTGTGGTTTTATTGTTAAAAAGTGAAGTATTTACTATTATTGAAATAATAATTTTATTTATAAAATAAAATACAAGTTACAAATTTCAATCATAATTACAAAAAAGTTGTGGTCCAAAATGAAACGGTTGCTAAAAAAATACGTATCATTCCAGAAATACTCCGAGGCTAAACTCTTAATAAGGTTCGTTATATGCCGGTAGTGTTGAGTTAGACAGCCCCCGGAGTTTGTTAATGGAGCGAGATTTTATTTCCTGTATTGAAGTATATTATATAAAAAAACATAAGCGAAATTATAATGTTTGTTTTTACGAATAACAAGGAATAATTATTCCTTATATCATTATAAATTTAGGGTTCATTGATTTCAAAATGGCGTGGGTGTAGCAGGGGTAGGCTTCCCCCGGTATACTTCAGTCAGGAGACCCTCGACGCATGCAATAATTTTCCAAAATGTCCAGGATCAGGAAATGATTATCTCCTTTCCTTAGTCGTGCCTACTACCTAATATGCTCCCTTATCCTTA